>CAJVPP010001390.1:0-20326 GCA_910592005.1 Funneliformis mosseae | reverse complement strand
AATAGAAATTTGTGTCCATGATTCCTGTAAAAATGCTTCTAATTCAGCTATATTTTTAGGATTTTCTTTTCTTGATCAGATATTACGTTCAAGCTCATCCCAAATATGCTCAATGGGATTGAAGTCTGGACTTTGTCCTGGCCATGGTAAAAGAATTACTGCATTTTCTTCAATGAAATCTCATGTTTTTCTACTAGTATGAATACTTGCATTATCTTGCTAAAAAAAATACTCCTATTTTTCTTCAAATTCTTCTAAAAATGATATTAAATGATAGCCAAGAATTTCTTCTATGTATCTTTCACTATTAATTCACCCATCAATTCTTACTAAAGGACCCATTTTATGTCATGAAAAACATTCCCACATTATTATACCACCTCCACCATGCTTCACTGTAGGAACTAAGCAATTAACATCATACTTCTCCTTTAGTAGATGCCAAATATGAACTTTTCCATTATTTTAAAATAGTGTGAACCTAGACTTATCACTCCAAATAACATTTTTCCAGTCATTAATTATCCATAATCATCTTTCGCAAGACCACTTTAATCGGAAACGTCTATTTGACTCACTAATATAAGGTTTTCTAAGAGCAATTCGGCTATAATACCCCATTTCATAAAGTGCACATTGTATAGTATTCTTACTTACTTCATTTCCAGTTGAATTTACAAAAGTTTCTTGTATTTTTTGTGCTGATTCTCGCCTTTCTTTATTAATAATAAGCTTTAAATGCCGTTTGTCCCATTCTGTCAGTTTTTTAGGTCATCCACTTCTAGGAACATTGATAAGAAGACCTATTTTATTGAACTTTGTAATTATATGATAGATAGCTGTCTTTGAGTGACCCATTTTTTAGATATAGCTCTCTCAGATTCACCTGCTTTATGTAAACCAATAATGATTTCATGTTCAATAATTACAAGCTCTTTCTTTTAGGCATATTAAAGAATATTTAAAGAAAAAATTGCGTGAAAAGGAGGAAAAAAGAGATGATGATGATTATTTCGATAATCAAATTTTAATAAATATTTTTTAAGTTGCGCAAATCTCATATAATTACTGCAGATCTGTAATTCACAGGGTGGTCTAATACTTTTGGGTAGGGAGTGTACTTTAAAATAGAATATTATTAATTTGAGTCAAGTATAAAAATATATATGAAATAGTTAAGATAAATCATGATAAATGTAATTAGAAGATTAGTCTTATTTGCTTTACCAAAAAAAGTTAAAGTTTTTTCCTACAAGTATAGAGAAATATGTTATATGACCTTTAGGAGTAAATGATTTAACTCCTAAAAATATAAAGTCAATCAAAAAAATAATATATAAGAAGTAGTATTTTAATCATATTCTCATAATTTATAAATGTACAAATTAAAAGAAACTAAAAGTTAAAAAAAAAAATGAAGAATAGTATATTAATGAAGATTTAATCCTTTTTTTTTCTGGTTAGTAATTTTTGTTTTTATATAGATATTTAATATAATATAAAAGTATATAATATAATATTTATATAATAAATTATATTTTTTTAAAAAATTTTATCATAAATTACATATCTACTATATCTATTCTTTAATCATAATTTTTTTAAATAAAGTATATTATTTTAAATTTAGCATTATAACATTATTAATATCAATTTTAGTTATTTATATTTTTAGATCTTGTAATCTATTCTTTATTATATTTTAGTTATCATATTAATTTTTTAATATTATATAATATTCTAGTTATTATATTACTTTTTAATTATCATATTACATTCTAGTTATTGTATTGTATTTAGTTAGTATATTACATTCTGATTATTATTATATTTTATTTCAATTACAGTGGTCGAAAAAAGTAATTAGAAAAAAATACATTGCAATAAAATGTAAATTTCTCTCGTATTATTAAGCCAATCAAGTTGAAATTTCACGTGATAACATATTAATCATAATAGTAAATGATTGACATATTTGTTTATTTATTTAGTTTTACCCGCCAAGTTTTTTTTTAGCAACCATAGCAAACGTTACACTTGAGTAATGTCATACAATTGTAAGCACTTTATGGAGCAATAGCGTCCATGATGCCAAAACTTTGCACAAATTAACCTCTATCTCACGTTCTATGGTATATGACTATGTCAAAAACTTAAAAATAGCAATACTTTAAACCCCTTACCTCGCTCTAGTAGACTAAAGAAACTTTCTCCTAAAAAATGGCATTATCTTGATCGTTTCATTTTAGCAAATAGATATTACACATATACTGAACTTGCAAATATTTTGAACGAAAATTATACCAACCTCAACGTAACTGACCGGACTGTACTTAATGAACTTAATAATCTTAATTACTTTAGTACTGTCCCAAAACTATACCCTTACTAACTGACCAACAAAAGCAGCGTAGAGTGGAGTTTGCTATGAAATACAGAAGACAAAATTGGAATAGAGTGGTTTTTTCCGATGAAACTACATTCCAGATGTTTCAAAATACTCAGACAGTCTTCCATAAAATTGGTACATAGCCTTCACACAAACCTATGGTGAAATATCCGTACAAAGTTCATGCATGGGGTGCCTTTCAGCAAAAGGTCTAATTGCTTTCTTCTTTTTACAGGAATAATGGATAGGTGCTTTTACCGAGAAATTTTGACAGAAAACCTATTTGAAAATGCAAATTCTATCATAAGGAGGTGCTGGATGTTCTAACAGGACAACGATCTGAAGTATACAGCCAAGGAAACCAAGAAACTTCTTTCAGAATGTTGTCTAAGGTTGTTAGATTGGCCTTCGAACAGTCCAGACCTCAACCCAATTGAAAATTTATGGTTGATTTTGAAGGGGTGTGTGAAAAAAAAGGTTAACAAACTGGTTCTTAAAAAAACCAGTTACTGTAGATGTTTTTTGTGAAATAATTCAAGAGGAATGGGAGGGAATTGAACCAAAACTTTTTCTTAATTTAGTTCGTAATATGAAATCGTGGCTAGATCTAGTAATTGAGGTTAATGATAATAAGATACCCTATTAAGTTTCCTTAAGTAAACTTGTTCACAGGATTGTAAAGGTCATGTGTACAAATTTGTATGTGTTCATGATGCTTATTTATTGTCTAATTAATAAAAATGTGATTCTGATTACTTTTTTTGACCACTGTATATTATAAGATTTGTATTATATTTTAATTATATTATATTTTATATGATAATATCACTTATTAGGTATATCAGATGATTTGTATTTTGTTATATTATTCTTAGGAATTTTACATTTTAAAATTTATAAATAACTTCATATTTTTACATAATAATAGATAATTTTTTTATCTCTTATAGATAAATAAACCTATGGTATTATTAGAAAATTAATTCAAAATTTGTTTCTAAATATTTTCTTTAAATTTAACTTTAGATCTGTTTAAGATTTTACTAACTTTTAAAGCTATTTTAGCTTTCAGTAATTTAATTTAATAATATTAGCTTATTTTAAAACTCACTTAAAATTGATTTTAATTATCTTAAATTAGTCTTTTCATAATCTTTAAATCACATGATTTCTGAGTTCGTGTTCAATTTACTAAAATAAAAATCAGTATTCTGTGTTAATTGCACACATTCTTGAAATTTAATTATATTTATAAATCCAAGAAATATGACCTTGAATATTTATGAGGGTTGGTTATTTTTAATCAGGTGAATATAAATTGTCTGATGCAAGTATTCAATTACTGTTACATTTATTAAAGTCCGTGCTTCTTTGCTTAGTATTAATAAACTCTTATTACAAATAATAATAATATATCACACTCAATGCTTTTTATGTCCATCAAATTAATTCAAGCGTGTGTAATTAGAGACGGGACGGTTCTCTCAGTTCCATTTCGGTTCCTCTTCGGGTTCTGCTTCGGTTCTCCTAGACTAGGAGCGTCAAGTTAATTTATACAAATAGAGCATGTGAAGTTGATCAATTAAAAAAATATTTTGACTGGTTGTTAAACAAATTCGGTATTTAACTTGATGAAGATACGATTTAGAACCGACTCTTTTGAGCCGTCCGGATTCGGCTCCGTTTCGATTTTTAAAGTTCATAATTCAGTATATGCTGAATTTTAGAATCGGTTTCAGAACCTACTCTGAGTCGCACTTTTTGAACCGTCCCCAACCCTATGTGTAATAACTATACTATGTAGTGAATTTTTTTTTTTATTATTAGAGATCTTTGTATTTCTGTAATTTCTTGTATATCAATTATGTGCCAGAACACAACAAAGTTTTCAATTGCATCTAATTTCAAATAATGATTCAAAATTAAATGTGAGTAATTAGACGTTAGGCTTGTAAATTTCATTGCTCAAATAATTCGATTTCAAACCACACAATAGATACATTTTTTGGACGTATATAAATGCATTAATAAATAAGACGGCAACCTAAATTTGATCGACAAAATCCTGTACTTCGGATTTGAAAAATTCGTTAAAAATGAGCCCCAGTATTCATAACGTGTTGCCCCAATCTGTGTTTCATATTTACTTAATAAAGGAAAATTTTTCATTAAAAATCTATTTGACACTATTACTGTATATATCAGATGATAAAGAGAGGCGGGAATGATTTTTCAATGTAGATAATATTTACAGTAACTTTATTAGTAAAGAATGGCGCAGTGGATGGTTCATTGCACATACAGCAACTGTGTGTTGATCAAAGGGCGTAAAAACCATGTCGTGCAACATTGCAAATTGTTTTATTTATTTCATTAATCCTTGCAAGAAAAATTAAATTATAATGGCTAAACGTTACGTTCGCAGCAGAGCAAAGCGACTTCAAAAAAATGAAGCATTAGGTACCAAAGATTTTATTTTTAATATTCTGATGGAATCCAAATAAAATATCTAATTTTATTTATTTTTAAAAAGAAAATGCCACCAATGCCAGCGCCGATGCCAATGATGCTAATTTTTTATTGGAATTATCGCAAAATTTACTCGAAAGTTTAGAGGACAATGAATTCTATGATGTTACAATTGAAGTTGGAAATGATCCATATGTAAAAGTATTTCGTGCACACATGATGATGTTATATTACCGTTCTCCTTATTTGCGAAGAGTTTTGTCCACTAATAAAATGAGAAACGATGAAACTTTGGTTCATATTAAATTGCCAAATATTTTACCTGAAAGTTTTCATGTAATCTTGAGGTAATTTAAATTAATAATAAAATTTTTTTTTGGAAACAATTTCTTAGATTATTACAAATAAAGTTAATTTTTTTTTTATAGGCATATTTATGGCGCAAATCTTTCTTTGAAGGAATATGAAACTACAGATATTATTAATATCTTGGTTGCCGCCAATGAATTAAGTCTTCAAGGATTAGTTACCCATATACAATCATTTTTAATTCAAAATAAAGTAAATTGGGTAGATAAACATTTTAGCTTGATATATCAAACAAGTTTTAAACATGATTCTTTCTTGGAGCTTCAAGAATTTTGTACCAATGTAATATCTAAAGAGCCAGAAAAAGTATTTGAGTCTGTTGATTTTGCTTCAATTCCAGAAAAATCTTTGGTTGCTATTATTCAAAATGAGAAACTTACAATGAGTGATGTTCAAGTTTGGGAGCATGTTCTTAAATGGGGACTAGCTCAAAATCCAGATCTTTCTTCAGATCCTTCTAGCTATTCGAAAGATGATTTCAATGCTTTGAAGAATACCTTACAAAAATCTATTCCATTTATCAGATTTTCTAATTTAAGTTCTAGGGAATTTTTGAATAAAGTTTTACCATACAAGAAAGCATTACCAAAAGAACTATATGTAGATTTAGTTAAATATTTCTTAGACAATGACCATAGGCCAAGTGATAAATTGATTAAAGCGACTAAGGGGAAGGATATTGAAAGGAATAATGAAGTTGGGATGGACATCATGGTGGAGGTGGAGGAACCTATTAAAGAGTTCTCAAGTTATATTAACGAATCACGAAATTCAGTAGAAATGGGAAAGAAAACAACTTCGTATAAAAAACTTAATTATTTATATTTACCAGGCGAATTCTAGGCCAAGAGAGAAATTGATTAAAGCGACTATGGGGAAGGTATTGAAATGAATAATGTAGGTGGAATGGACATTAATTGTTCAATTGAGGTGAACATGGAGTATATGCCTAAGATGGTGTCTATGACGGATGAGCCTTTTAATGTGTGGTCAAGTTATAGTAACGAATCACGAAATTCAGTAGAAATGGGAAAGGAAACAACTTCGTATAAAAAATAACAACATAAATTCTTTTACGGTAAAAAATTTATATAGGCTAGTTGTGAATTTCATTATAACAAAATATTGTTCAGATTCTAATTTTTATATACAAAAAAAATTTTAAAATCTAAAATAAATTAAAACTAAACAAAAATTCAACTTTACTATTCTATCAAGTCCGTGTTCGATTACAATAGTCATATAATAAAATTCATTTATTCTCAAGATACATGATGTTGAATATTTATTATGAATTTATACTGGATGATTGTTATAATTCTTAATATAGTTGCAGTATCTGTTATGTAATTTAAATACAAGAATATAAATTGCTTGATGCAAATATAATAACTGCTGCCTATTAATGTCAACTGCTTCTTTGAACGTTATTTAATGTCAAGTTTTTTTTTAATTAATTTAATTTATCTCGTTTAAACATGTAAATATTTCAGGACATTTAAAGAAAAACAAATATTCAATCTTAAATTATTTCCCATAAGATTTAAATATTTTGTATGTAAGGAAAATTAAATACCTATACGAAAAACTTGCATAACATTGTTTTTTTTGCAAGATTATTCAATAACGGTAGTCATTTCATAATGTGGTCGCATCGCATTTTCAAATATTGAGATCAAAAGTTTATTTTTATATTAAAACGTAAAGCAGTAGTAATATAAATAATCACGTGCGGGTATGCTTGTCAATCGGTATAATAACAAATTTCCAGTTTTTTGTCATATGCAAACCTTACTTTTCACACAATTATTTTATGACTACAATTTTTTTCATTATTTACTAACAACAAAAAGTAATTTATCCGTGATGGTAAATATAAAGACAAGTCTTAATTCGTGAATACAGATATAGAAACCTAATTAACTATTTTTTTATAGGGTTTAATTTAAAAAATTGCTTATCTACTAATGTTATATCCTAATCAATTTCAATTCTACAAGTCCCTTAGGAACTTGACCACGATGTATTTGTCTGACATTTTTCCATGACCCTTTTTTTTTCAAAATAGTATGTATTGTAGTCCGCTTTTGGTTTTTTTAAAGTCGGAGTCAAATTTCTGTTTTACCTAATAGTATACCAACGCGATAGTTGTCAAAATACTTTTAATCCAACGATTATTTTAAAAAAAAAAAAATTTTGAAGTGGAACTTTGAGGTGCTTGTTCTAGACGTTAATAATAATTTTTCTCTGATATAAATTTTACGTAAATTTCCAAAGATGATTCGGTAATATCAATATACCTTATTTTGACATCCTAGTAACGGTTGATACTTTAGCGAATGAGCGATCCAATTATTTATATTCTCCGCTTGTTAGAGTGAGATACCGGTTAAATATTAAAATCATTTAGATTATATGGGTAATCAAGGGTGATTCGTTAAAACAATTTTTTTAAAAAAACATAATTAATAAGAAAGGAACCAAAGAAAAAGATTTTTATTTTGGGAATTCCGACACCTTGAGCGCAAATAACAAGATAACGAAACAAGAAATTTATAGACCCGTTGTAAATTTGCACTTAACCATATTTATTTATTTTCTTTGTTATTTTTTAATTTATTACCATTTAGTATTGATTTAATAAAACGGAATTTCAGAAGTGAGTGTATTATTAAATAATGTTTCCATCATAATTGTTAATTAAAAACCTTCAGATACAGTTGCTATATTTTAATTTCATTACTTATTAATTAATATAAACGCAAAGACCATTAACAGTACAGATTATGAGTTTAATATTTTAAAAAACAAAAAGAACACTCAGATTGAATTTATAAAGTAGTTCAATATATATAGTAAAGAATTATTAAATATTGCAAAAACTTATTATCAGCAATTTTAGTATTTGGAACTTTGGATTGATTTAAATTTTCTATTTCCTAATATTTTTATCTATTTAAAACATTACATTTTCAATTAATTATTCAGATTCAGATCAAAGATTTATATGCAGAGGGTAGACCAAAGGTTTAGATCACTTACGAAGCTTAAGATCTTAACATTTAAATTTAATTAAGTTCCGATATCATTAAAAATTTAGTCACAAATTATTACGTGTCGATGGCAGATTTTTTTGACTGTATCATATGACTTATTTACTAAATACTGTATATACTGCGCTCTTCATCATAATGCGGGCGTAAACCATGATTAATTTCATAGAAATTTTCTCATTAAAAAAAAAATTCCTTATGAGGTAATCAGATTTTAATGGCTGATAATAAGTTTTTATTGGAATTATCGCAAAATTTACTCGAAAGTTTAGAGGATAATGATCCAATCGGAATGATTTTAACATAGCGGGCTTAAGCCTGATTGGTTGATTTTCAAAATGATCGTCACATATTAAATTCACGGGGACCGACCGTTTTGATCAATTTGTAAACTTCATTTCACTCGTATATTTTTTATTTAAACATATGATTTAAAAAATTTTAAAGATCCGCGATAATGCTTCGCCACTAAATATGAGAAAATTTATGAGCATATAAGATATAAATGTTTATATAAGATGTCCATGACTTAAGCTAAACCCTTTTTTGCATTTTTTACTTGCAAACTTTATGAAAAATTTCAGGATATTAAAAAAATTTATTTTATATTAAAAGCCATATTTATTATTTAATAAACATAATTAGCTAAGTATAAAAAATTTTTTTTACAAACATTGTAAAATTTATGTGGATCCGAAATATAAGATCACTAACGAAAAATTCATCGCGTGCAAATGATTCAAATATGATAGATAAAAGAGTTAGATACTTAGGTAATAAATATTAAGACATTAAATTTGAGAGCCCGACACTTGACCTGTCTAAATATATAAGAGTAATTAATATTTATTTGCCAATGTAAACCAGTTATAAACAAATGATATTAAAACGTAAAAATGAGAAAAATTACCTTTGTTGAGTTGATTTTGGTTTAGCTCAAATCAATCCTTAAATGTTCTGTTCATTAAAAGTTTAAAAGCAAATCTTATATCAATAATATCATGAATCTTATTCATAAGAAAGAAACTTACCAGAACATTCTTCCCCAAGAGTATCAGAATTATTATTTTCTAGCAAATTTTTAAAATCTAAACGTTTACTTGTATAACCTTGATGTGTTGTATATGAAATTTCAGAAGAAAACTGTTTATTAATTTTATCAGTTTCTTGAAATTGTTTATAAATTAATGAATTTTTATCTTCATGGTCCTTTTCCAATTTTTTAAATTTACCGTGTAATTCATTTGCTTTAGGACGCTTTGAAGGATCTTTATCCCAACACTTTTCGATAATTTTTAAAATTTGTTGAGGAACTTTAAAATTAGATTCTGGTCTCAGCCCGTCACAGATTTGTATAGCCAAAGGAAATTCATGGGGCACATCGTAATGAGGAGGAAGTCCAGTCATTACTTCGTATGCTACAATTCCAAATGCATAAATGTCACTAGCTTGAGAATACGGTTTTCCTCTAAAAATTTCAGGAGCTATACACGGCAACACTCCATATAATTCCCCGTCATTTGGCTGATTTACTGATCGACACAATCCTAAATCAGCAATTGAAATTCTTTTTTTTCCGAGGCTTAAAATATTACCACAATGAAAATCACGGTGAATGTAACTTTTATTATGAATTTCTTCAAGACCAAATGCAATGCGACGTAAAATTTTTAATTTATTCAACCAATCCATGTGCTTGCATTTATTCAGATATTGTCTTAAATTGCCATTTTCTGCATATTCCATTACTATCGCAAAGTTATTTGTTTCTGGATCTTTGGTAATGCCATACAGTTGAATGACGCGACCTGAATCATTCATTTCAATATGTGACTTGATCTGAAAAAGATTATTCATAACAGTTAATATGGTATGATAAAAGATTTTCTATTGAGTCTTATGAGAAAATTATCTTACTTCGCTTAAAAATTCATCTGTAATATCTTGCGAATCGCGCAAAAATTTTAAAGCAACAGCTTCATTGGGGTATCTTTCCCATTGATTTTTTATAGTATCCCATTTGTTTATAAATCCATCTTTCCATTTTGCTTGAAAGGTCTCTCCAAATCCTCCTTTTGCCAAACGAGAAATATCTTCTAGTCTATCATATTCGATCCATTCTATTACTTCTTTATGGTTCTTTGCTTTGCGCTGCGTTTTTTTAATAAGATGATCGATTTTGTCATTTCCACTAGTCCAATTTTCATTTCGTTGAAAATTTTAGCGATACATGTTTGACACCAATCATAATCGGTATTAGACTTATTACACTCTTCGCAATGCCCTTTCATGAACATTTCTTCCATATTGAATAATTTTTTTTTTTTTTTTTGCACCAAGTAGAATATGGTAAAAGGTAAACATTAAATTCAAAAAAAGGGTTAAATATTACTTTATATCGGAGGATGTCATCCGTTTTGATTAAAGTAACGCAACGAAAATCTTTGGTCCCATGAATTTTGTCGATGTGGTACATGTTTTATGTTTTATCAACAATTTACCAAATACAGTAAAAGATAACAACATACTTGTCAAGATCTTCCGAACTTGATGCTTGCTCTTTAAGTTTAATTATTTAGATTACGATATAGATTGATTGTAATGTGATAAATCAAACATTCTGATGAATACAACTGTGCACGATACCTTTTTTATTTTTTGTTTTTTTTAGATTTTTATGGAAATCAAACGTGATCAGTATATATTTACAGGCAAGTTGAAATACTCGTGTAACGAAGAAAATTATGAAACACATCCAAAAATTAAAGTTTTCACATCACAATATAAAAATCGCCTGATATTATAACTTAAAATTATTGAGGTTTTCAAAACTTTATGACAGAGCTTTCCAAATATGATACGTGAAGAATAGTATGTGAGTTAAAGATTGCAGCTTGCCAAACTTAATCGAGATATAACATTATCCCTCGCGTACGATCTCGACATTTGCGAAGGAAAATTATGTAAGGTTATTAATTTTTTTTTTTTTATTTTCTATAGATATGCTGGCCCTAATTATAGGTCAACATTAAATTCTTATAGACCAGTATTAAATTCAGAATTAATTGCGTTGAACACATTTTAATAAAATAATCGATGGGTTTATAATATCTGGATCAATATAACATTGTCATTGTAGAATGATCTTCGTCACGCGTTTATAAAGAGCTCGTTGATTGTAATAAAGTACATCATTAAAATAATTTTCAGGAAAATCTTAAACTGTACAATAAATAATTAATAAATAAATATTTGGAAAAATCCGATAACTAATAAATCCAATCTAATGAGTTAATAGTTGATATTATTCGTTTTACAAAATTGAATTGCTCCTTCATGTTTTCTATTAGCAGCCTTTATCAAATAATAATTACCCAACTCTTTTTGACCTTGAGAGAAATAATAAGTAGAAACACTAAACATGGCCACAACATTATCATTTTTCGCCGCTTTGAGAAGATATTTTACCGCCTCTTTAATGTTCTTTTTAACACCCTTTCCGTTCATGACCATTGTCGCGTAACGAAGTTGTGCATCAGGAAAATCCTCACCATAATCTGCGGCTTCCTTAAAAAGTTCAACGGCTATCGCATCTTTTTCTTTTTGGGAACAGGTAAGGTCAGACCAACCTTTTGAAATGTAATAGGCTTTATAATATTTTGCTTTTGGATTATCCAAGTTGGCATAAGCATCGAAACATTTGTACAATGTCTCCTTTTTCATATTGTTCTTTAGATGCTCCTCAACCGCCTTGTCAATTGACAAATAATTGAATGAACTCCAATCAATCATTTCTGTACCAGACATTCTACGTACAGGAATTGGTTTACGACCATTCGAATGACCATTTTTATAGACGTCCTGAAGATCTATCAACATTTTTGAGAACATGGGTCGAAGACCTGGATTCGGATCAACAGCATCATGAACGAGATTTTGATATTTATCCGGAATATCAGGGTTAGTAAAAGGTTCTCGATACCCATCTAGTACATTTTTGGAAATTTCCATAAAGTCATCAAATTGTTCGTATGGTATCTTACATTCCGCAATTTCCCAAAGAAGAATACCAAAACTGTAGACTTCACATTTGGTGTCATATTTTTGTTTCTCATCCACATCCTCTCCCGCCAATTCTCTCCTTATCATTTCAGGAGAACTATACCGTGCACAATCTCTATCTACTGCTAGGTTACCAGAAGCCGCGTTGATGCCCCTACTTAACTTAAAATTTGTAATCTTTGCAATTTGATACCCTGTAATCACAATATTTTCAGCTCTTATGTCTCGATGAACAATCTATGGTATGATAAAAAAAAAAAAAGAAATATTTTTTTTTGTTTAAATAAAAAAAAAAATTTAAAAGGGAAAAAGGTCGCACATAATAAAGTGTATAACATTCGTTACCTTGACGGAATTAAGGAAGTTTAACCCTTTCGCGATATCATACGCAAATCTCAATCTCAGTTTCGGTTCGATATTTTGTCCGTGTAAAGAAATATATTCACGTAAATTTTTATGTTCCGCCCATTCGGTTACTAAATAATATTTACGTTTATCATTGGTAAGGCCATTGGAAGTAATACCATAAAAATGAATAATATTTTGACAATCCTTAAGTTGTTTAAAAATCGTGACTTGATTTTTAACTTGATTATAAAGTTTTTCATCAATAGTTTTAAAAGCAAGTTCCTCCATAGTATTGATATTAGTATATTTTCTCAATTTTTCACCTCTGGATTCATCCGTCGCATGATAAACATGGAACGGAAGTAAAGCTTCTTGAAAGATATTATCAATTTTTGTTTGATTTACACCTCTTTTCTCGTTTATCAAACTTTCCATAGTAATTGACATCTCACTAACCATTTCGACAACTGAGTTCATCTTATCATTTGTTTCAGACATTTTTTTATCGACTTGCTTATTAAAATTATTCATACTTTCCGCCAAGGCTTCTTGAAAAATCAAAAGCTCCTTGACATCCTCTCTCACGATCTTTTCTTCCTTCTCGGCATGAAATTGAAACCCAACTGTTAAAGTAAAGTTCAATAGACTAATACTACTATCATACTCTTTACGTAACTCTTCAAATTGTTTCTCGATCATTTTTGCTCCTAAAAATTTTTGCACTTTATTATATTGTGTTATCTCTTCAATGTATTTTTTCATTTTTTGTAGTACATGTACCAATCTTTGCAAACTGGAATAATTCTTTGAGGTAAATAAATCCTCTCTTGTTTGTAAAATGCACACGGCGGAATATGCTGCGGCAATACGTTCCGTCAAAATTTTTGTTATATTCTTATTATGCTGAGCCGTTCTATATAGTTCCGTAACCTTATTAAGAATGTCACCTACATCTTTAATAAGCGGAATAAATTGGGTGAAAGGAATAACCGTTGATGATACCAGTTCGATGGTGCTAGTCGCTATTTGCATTCCGTTCAATAAAGAATCCGAGTGATCATTTGTCAAATTTGCAACGGTCGGTCTGTCCAAATCATCCATTGTTTGCTTTTTTTTTTTAAAAAAAAACGGTTCAAAAAATTCTGGTATTTTGTATATTATGTATATAATAATGAGATGAGAGAAATAAGTTAATGAGAATTTTTCTTTGATACTGTTAATTTTAATTTTTAATTTTTGGAGGGAAAAAAAAAATTCGCAACATTTTATACAACTTTCATTCCTTTGTTTGTTATGCAAAATCTGATTGGGCAATCGTCATAAAGGTAACATTTTCTCATTGTCAAACAAAACAAGGATGATGATCAATTGTAAAAAAAAAGGAATTCTACTTCCGAAGTTTGGCTCATCCTTTACTTTCTGTCCTTCAAAATCGTCGTTTTTAAACCTAACCCCTTGGAAAATTAGTCTTTTTTCTCATCGAATTCATGCACGATTTTTTCATCACACATCTGCGAAAAAACACCTTTCGTATACATTAACGTCAAAGTTTTTTTTTTTTTTTTTTTAAGGATGAACAATAGCGATAAGAAATAAACACTGTGTTATACGTACATCAGTATTGGCATTTGGCCGTTTGGCCGCGACCAAAATTTTATTTTAAGTTTGGCCGGCCAAAAATATATTTCTATATACAATAGCTCACAAAAAAACACAAATATAAAATTTTTGCAAATTGCAAATGCAAAAATTGATGCCATTGACTTCGGGACGTTCAATATATTGCAAAATTGCAAAAAAATTGACGCTTCCGACATTCGGTACGTTCAATTTTTTGCAATTTTGCAAATAAACCGCGGCCAAATTTTGGCAAAACCATGTGACATTTGGCCGATTTGGCCGATTGGCGATTTTGGCCGCGGCCAAATGCCAACTATGCGTTATGTTCCCAAACAATTCTTCCCTCCTCATCTGAAAGTTTTTTTTTTATGTTTATTATAAGGCCAGGATCGAGTGTATGTTACACGAGTATCCAATTAATAACGCCACAAATATAGATGATCATGTTTCTGATTATGGTTAATGAAAGTTTAAAATAAATATAAAATAATATGATAACTTTAAAACGCTCGCTCATTCTAGTAATAAATGTCGACTTAAATCGAAAAACTATAATAAAAAAAAAAAATAGATATTTCGAGAAATCGACACAGACGGTACAAGAGTCAACAAATTTTCGTATGAATAAAGTAATAAGCTCCTCACCTTGTATTAATAAATCTGTTGTCAGTAAATAAATCATAAATGTAATTTCTCAGCGTTTTTTAAATGCATAATGACCAAAGAGCTTTCTAGACTGATTCGCCAATTATCGTTTAAAAACTTTATATTATATATAGTCCTTTCGATAATTATTCGTACCTGTCATTCTGAAAGCACGAAATTACTTATAGTATACAAGAAACTAGAAATTGTAATTCGAATTATCAAAATAAAAAAATTATAAATCCAAAATTTATAGATCCGGTATTTCGACGTTCAAAATTTTTTATAAAAAAAGTATCAAGTTATTACGTATACTGTATATACCCGACTTACTTTAAGTCGCCCAATAAATGAAACCGCGATAACGCCTCTACCAAAAATGCGGAATGGTCTCCAAAAGCTTAAACTCTTACTCCTTTATTAAATATTTTTTTTACACATTAATAAATTCACTTGTCATATTACTTATTTTTTAAAATAAAATTACCAAAGAATAATAACCTGAGAATATGAACTAATGCAGTGTTTTAAGATGACTTGTGGTATTAGGAGGTGAGAAAACCGCTTCAACATAAGTTAGTTGAAGCCAGGAAATATCAGATTGAAGTCCTTCTAAACCACTATGACGGCTACGACCTCTTCTTCATTTATGAATTACTCGAGCGTCAATATATTTTGCCAATTTCGGGGCATTCTATCTTCGATTATTAAATTTATGTTCTTTAAAATAATGTTTGGATGTGCATATGATGGAATATATTTCATTTTTCATACTAATTTTATTGTATATACAGACTAAAGAACATGAAAAATCGAGGTGATTTTCATACGGCAAGAAATTTAAATTGTTGTGCGTTAGTATCAGGCGGTACAATAAACTTGGCTAAGCGATACGATATTTTAAACATTGAACCCTTCAATAAGTCAATTATGTTTATTTTTTCCATTTAAAACGATGTTCTGAAGAAATCTTATAACGTATATTAATTTTTTATCATTCTATAAAGGTAATGAGGTCGGAAACTTGAGAGATCCTTCGATAGGAATGATCGTGAATCCGTTAAATAAGTTTGATGATTTCTTTAGAATGAACATTCTACCTCGTTATTACAAAGAATAAAATGTCAAAATAGCAACTTCAACGATGCAAACTACTCCATCTTCCCCAGTCCAATATTACGATTATCCGTTCATTGATATCATTAATAGCATCAGATGACGTTGATGAACAATTGTACTTCGAGGATGGAATTTCAACCGATGACTTTCTTTTTGGAGGTATCGGATGATTCATTAAAGGCAAAAGCCGAAAAATTACATGTTGAATACGTTAGACTTAATTTCTTTACTCGATGAATCTACCAACAAATTTTCCCGTCACAACAGACAAATTAAACTCAGAAGTGTGATTTAAAGCAAGCAATGAAAGACAACCCCTATGGTCTTGTAAAACTGTTTATATCAAATAAACAGTTAGATTGATTTTACTGTATATTTTCTTAATAACCCTATAATTATAACGAATTATTTTTTATAATTTTTTTTTTTTGAAAATTTGATCTAATCGAAAATTTTAAAAATTTTAGGAATTTTAAAAACATATATTCGATCGGTATTAATACGGTTTTTTTTTACTATGGCTTCGGAGAACAAATCGTTTAAGATAAATTTTGTAATGGAGGAACTATTATACTTTCCGGTTCATAATATATCTAACGCATTTAGATCATCGATTTTTTAGAATATACTGTACTGTTTTTGGAAGTAATAGTTATCGTTATAGAACTTTATAGTTTTAATGAATACATTTTACATGTTATATATAGGTGTTTTATTATTGTTCGCAATTACAAAATATTTGTGTAGGATATTATATTTGCTTGCACTTCGCTAGATATAGGTTAACCTACAACCGTTTCTCCTGAACACCACGTAGAGGTGGCAAGCTTCGTTCAGGTTTAAAAAAATTTGAGCCACAAAGACCCATTTGAGGTGAAAGGAAAGTGCAAACGAATATGATAAGGTTATAAAAATATAAACAAAAAATTTCACCTCAAAAACATCATCGAAATACATGAATACGAAATCAAACATTAAAAATTTAAAAAAATTTAAACTACAAAATACGGATGAAGTGGGGATTATTTTAAAAGCAAAAAGGAATGACAAAATAGCCAACTTCATATAATAGATACGATACGTCGTTGCATCGCAGTCATTCCTATCAAAAGATAAGCACCCTAGTGAAAGTTTATAAGTAAAATTTTTTTTGATTTTTTTATTTTCTAAATTTTTTTTGTTTTTTTTTTTTGATTTTTTGATTTTTTTTCTTTTTTTAAAAAATTGAAACGAACTTAATTTAATTACGTGTGCCAAACGAAGAAGGAGAGGTGACCATCTAAAAACGAAGGGGAAATGGATAAAAACCATAGTCAACGGCAACATAGATGCCAGGAGGATCAAGATCCATTGGCTGTGGCCATTGAATAGGTGGGGGAATATAAGGAGTTTCAACATAAATGCCGGGTGGATCAAGATCCATCGGCTCTGGCCACCTAGAAAAACGACGGATTTGAGCAATAGGGCGAGGTAGGGGAGGTACTGAAGCTACAGCTGTAGTAGTAACGGGAGGGGGAGGGGGAGGAACTGAAACGAGGGGAGGGGGAGGGACTGAAACAATAGGAGGGGGAAGAACTGAAATGAGAGAAGGGGGAGGAACTAAAATGAGAGAAGGGGGAGGAACTGAAACAAGGGAGGGAGAGGAATTAAAACAATGGGAGGGGGAGGTAAAGAAGTTACAGCTGTAGAAATGGGAACAGAAGAAGTGATAGCTGTAGAAGAAGAGGGAATAAAAGAGGTACAGCTATCGAAATAGGAGCAAGGAAAGGAGTAAGGAAGTTAAGGGTATATGTAGAAGGAAGTCGTGGCACACGTCTACGCGCTTATCTTATTTGTCTAGGTTCTTGTGACATTTTTTATAAAAAATTCCTAAAAGTAATTTTTAACCATTTTTATTTAAAATATTATGAGCTTTCTTTCAACCTTTTAAATCTTTCAAAAGTTCTCTTTTTCAAAAAAAAAAAAAAAATACATACCAAAAATGAAAAATTTTTTGGAATAAAGGTGACAAACGAGATTTGGAGATGCATTTTATATTTTTCCAAGATGGGTGGCTGATAAACAAAAGAATGGCCAATGAAAGAACACGACGATCAAAAATAAACGAGACGTTCAATAAATGAAAAGGATTTGTTTTAAATGATGTAATCATGTCATGAAAATAAACACGGTTTGCGTCATCAAATGTAAAATGATGATGACATCCAGTTGATTGACATATAAACTTAACTACGGCAGAGGTCTTTTTTTAAAGAAATGCTAAAAATGCTGCATTATTTTTTTTTTTTTTTTTTTTTTTTTTTTTAAGATGCTGGCTATTTTAAAGAATTAAATTTTTAAAAAATGCTGTGACGGTGAGTATTTATTTTATCGTTATTTATTTATTTTTTCTTTTTAACTTGATATTTATTGATTTTTTTTTTTTTTTTTTTAAAGCAAATTTTAAATAACTTTAATGGTGTTTTAATATTTTCACTTTCTTAATAAAATTGTCTTAATTAAAGACAGTATTTATAAAACTAATGATCAACTTGACCTATAACTTATGTTCGATAAGTAGCCAGTCAAATGGCATAAATTTCTAGTAACATATGCGGTCTACATCCATTATATTACGCATATGTTTAAAAACATCCCTAATATTTCTTGTAGCATTAAACATCTCTAACAAAGAGTTAGATCATTCGAGCTGCAAAACCTTCAAAGCAAATTAACCTTTACATCGGGAGCAATTTTGTGAATTAAATAAATTATATTCAATAAAATATTTTTGAAAAAATTATTAAATACGCATTTGTGGGGTTCGAAATTCAGTAACAAACCTAGTGCAGCCACTCTTAAGTTCCGCAAAGAGTTGTTTTAGCCTCGCAAAGAAGAAGTAAAGCTACCTGATTCATAAACAATGACAACTGAATTATTATAAAAATCTTTTTTATTTCCAACAATTTTTCGGCATTTAATTGATAATGCTTTTCGCTTTACAATATAATTATCAAACTTATCTTTTGAAATATTTTAGCATCACAAGTATGAAATAAACTGATCTTTGATAATATTTTGAATATCATGTGCATATATAAAATAATTATAATGTCCGACATCGTGTTCAATAATATAATTTATACGATGAAGCCGTAATATCATCAGAGAATAAATGAATACATCAATAGATTCATTATGGATAGCTTCGGTGATAGGTAGATAATACTTATACCTTTTCGTGAAATGGTAAGAATAACTTTTTCCATTCCCAATCCCATTGTATACATAAAAAATAAAAAAGTCTTACCAGCTTATTTATCATCCTGTATTATTTCTCACTACACTCCTATCTCCCACTCTCAAAATATGTTCTTATAATTAAATCGGGTTTGTCGCCCTTGATCCTAATTCTTGTATTTTCAAAGTTTTGCAAACACTGCTGTTCGTTGCTCAACCAGGATTACCACCTCAGAATATAATAATACGTTGTTGAAAAATATCTCTAAAGAATTCACCCTAGAAGATGAAAAAATTAAAATAAATAATAATAAAAAGGGGATTAGTAATCCCAATCAATATAAAAATAAAAAATCAAATCATCACGCACCTGATTATGCCACAGTGATGAGCTGAAGGCGTCCAAAGTACCGCATCTAAAAGGACGGAATCGTTCTATATTTTTTTTTTAATTAATTTATTAATTTATTTATTTTTTTTTTTTTTAGTTTTTATACATACCATTTTTTTTATTCATCCCCTCTATCCCGGTTTATCTTTTTTTTTAATTTTGTTTTTACATTTTAATTTATTTAATTTATTTTTTTTATTTTTTATTTCGTTCATCTTATTCAACTTTTAATTTAGATTTTTTTTTTGTAATTTTTATATATAGATTTTTTTTATTCATCCCTCCTCCCCCTTCTCCTGTTTATTTTTTTTTTATTATTTTTAATTTCGTCTTTATTTGGGATTAAGATTGAGATTGGGATTTGGAATTGGAATTGGAATTGGAATTGGAATTTGGGATTGGAATTGTGATTGGAATTTGGGATTGGAATTGGAATTGGAATTTGAGAATTTTTTGATTCTAACTCCCATAGATTATAACTCAATGGGCATTGGATGTTATCCCAAATCCTATAGGTATGGGTAACAAGTATATCAGTACCTAAAAGATTAACATCTCGTCAATACTGAGACTCAAAGAAAATACAGAGATATTTATACATATTGAATAAATAATAAAATAAACTAAACTAAATATATCGAA
>CAJVPP010001389.1:0-20332 GCA_910592005.1 Funneliformis mosseae | reverse complement strand
ATTTATTTTATAAAATCTTTCAATTTGATTTGATTCGAGTTATATAAATTTTAAACTCGACTCAATTTGACTTAACTTGATTTTAACTCGATTCAATTTTGAAAAAAAATAATAAAAAAATGAAAAGATCAGGGAGAAAGAGAGAGGAGAGAAGAGCAAACGATTTGTTATTGTTCTTCTTGAACGATAAAAAAAATCATTCAAGTTGAACGATTTGTCATCATTTTTCTTGAATGATAAAGAAAATCGTTCAAGTCAAACAATTCATCATCATTTTTCTTGAATGATAAAGGAAATCATTTAAGTCAAATGATTCATTATCATTCTTCTTGAACGATAAAGAAAATCATTCAAGTCGAATGATTCATCATCATTCTTCTTAAACGATAAAGAAAATTGTTCAAGTTAAACGATTTGTCATCATTCTTCTTGAATGATTTTTTTATCATTCAAGTCAACTCAAGTCAACTCGAATCAAGTTGAGTTTAAATTGAGTTAAGTTAAATATTTAACTAAACTTGAATTTGGCTTGACTCGCAAATCATTGAGTCAAAAAACATAAACTTGATTTGATTTAAACTCGACCTAGCTTATCTGACTCGTGAGTTAACTCGACTCATCTAGAACTCTAGTTATAATTTTGTATCAATTAGAATTTTAACAATTTATAATTTTGTTGATCAGAATTATGTAGTATTACGATTTTAAATTTAATGATTTTGTATTAAATCCATAATAATGTATTATAATTTATTAATTAATATGCTAAATTATATAGCATGTAATCATATTATTATTGGTTAGTTAAATGACTAAGTTATATGTCTTTGATAAATAATGTATTTATTAGATATCAAATTTTGTATAGTTGTTGTTAAAATTGTTAAAACTTCCAAAATTTATCAAAACTTAAAAAATCTAATCAAAACTGTTAAAATAATATTTGAAAAGTTTCTACTTTTATTAAAATGAGTTTAAGCTCTTATCTGCAATTATAAAGATTAGATTTATAGAATATTATAAATACATTAGCAGAATTAAATATATAAGTAATTTATTTTATAATTTTATAATAAATTTTTATTTTTTTAAATTTACTTGTATCTTTAGCAAATCTTTTAATATATAATTTATATTAAATGTTTAATAATTTAGTATAAAAAGGAATAATGCAAAGCTAGAAGAAAATATTGAAAAATTGTAAAAAAAAAAAGCAGAAAAACCTTAAAATATAATTAATACTTTTAAAATGCATGAAAATTCTATAATGTCAAAATTTTTAAATGTTAATTAATAATACAATATGTTATTAATAATTTATTATATAGTTTGATCAAAATTTACAAATAATTTTATCAGAAACTCATAAAAAAATATATATAAAATTTGGTGTATAATATGTTTATACAGTAGAAGGACTATTAAAAAATATTATTCAGAAGTTTAGAAATCTTAGGATATTTATTGGAGTTTTTAGTTTTTAAATATTAGGTTTGATGCTAGTTAAGCAATTAGGTAAATTTGGTACTGTTAAGGAACTGGGTAAAGTTGGTAGGAAAGTTATTGGAGTAAAAGAGCAATTAAGTATTGTTAAGGAGTCGGGTAAAGTTGGTAAGCTATTTATTTTAGTGCTAGAATACCTGAGTATTGTTAAGGAGTTAGGTAAAGTTGGTAGGATGGTTATTTGAGTATCAGAGCAATAAAGTCCCATTAAAGAGTTGGGTAAAGTTGGTAAGCTATTTATTTTAGTATTATGACACCTGAGTTCTGTCAAGGAATTGGGTAAAGTTGGTAGGATTGTAATTTTAGTACCAGAGCATTTAAGTTCAGTTAAGGAGTTTGGTAAAGATGATAGGATAATTATAGGAGTAAAGAGCAAGTAAGTATTAAGGAGTTCGGTAATATTGGTAAGATATTAATTTTAGTTTTATCACAGAGTTTAATTAAGGAATTGGGTAAATTTGGTAGGATAGTTATTGGAGTATTAGAGCAATTAAGTTCCGTTAATGTGGGTAAAGTTGGTAAGCTATTAATTTTAGTCCTATAACACCAGAGTATCGTTAAGGAGTTGGGTAATGTTGGTAGGATAGTTATTTTAGTACCAGAGCAATCAAGTTCCGTTAAGGAATTGGGTAAAGTTGACAAGCTATTTATTTTAATGCTATTACACCAGAGATTAATTAAGGAGATATGTAAATTGGTAGGAGAGTTATTTGAGTAAAAGAGCATTTAAGTTCCGTTAAGAAATTGGGTAAGGTTGGTAAGTTATTTATTTTAGTGCTATAACACCAGAGTTTAATTAATGATTTTGGTAAATTTGATAGGATAGTTATTTGAGTAAAAGAGCATTTAAGTTCCGTTAAGGAGTCGGTTAAAGTTGGTAGGATAGTTAATGAAGTATTAGAGCAATTGAGTATTTCTAAAGAGTTGGGTAAATTTGGTAAGCTATTTATTTTAGTATTATTACACCAGAGTTTAATTAAGGAATTGGGTAAATTTGGTAGAATATTTATTGGAGTAAAAGAGCAATTAAGTTCAATTAAGGAGTTGAGTAAATTTGGTAAGCTAATTATTTTAATATTATAGCAAAGGAGAGTTGTTAATTTTCGAAATCTTTGTAATCCTCTTGAGTCGTTTAATATGTCGTCCTTATTAAGTTCCGTAATCGTTAAACGATCAATAGCATCATCTAATTCATCTATTTTTATCCGATCAAAATTTTTAATTAATAAAGATAAACCTCCATGTAATGAATTCTCAATACTGGAAGTAGAATAACGGAATTGCGCTGATAATTTTTCATCATTAATATTGATTTGTTTGTTTTCCTACATGTTAGATTTTGTAATAATTGAATTTAATTGATCAATTACTTGACTCATGTTCGGACGATTGTTTGGCTCATTATCCCAGCACTCTAAAATCGTATAAAAAATTTAATGCCTGTGAACTTAAACTTTTATTTCTAATTAAATATACTTACCGGTATAAATGTTTACATAATCTTTAGGTGTATCAGGAACTATCCTTTCTCTACGTCCTTGTGAAATTTCTATAGCTAGACCAATATCATATTCTTACCTTTAACATAAAAAGGTGGACGACCACTTGATAGTTCCCATAAGAGCACGCCAACACTGTAAACGTCACTCTTTTTGTTTAGTGTATAATGTATCGATGTATCGTCATTTTTTCTTTCTCTAATTAAATGTTTTGGATCAATATAAGGAATTACACCAAAAACTTTTTGACAGATTAGTTGAAGCTTCGATTCTTTTCGATAAACCAAAGTCTGCTAGTTTAATAACGCCTTGATGGATTAATATATTGCCTGAATGCTATTCTTATTAAAAAAATTTTATTATTAATTACTAAACGGAAATGTTCATAATAAACGAAATAAGGTTTACCAAATCACGATGTATAATTCCTTCGTCGTGTAAACATAATACAGCACAAGCCAACTGGAGTGCCAAGTTGTATTTATCTCCCCAAGCAAGCTTATTAATATTATTCTTCAAATAGTTTTTAAGCGAACCACCATCAGCATATTCCATTACTGACCAATAATTTTTTAATTCATTTTGATTTTCTATTTATTTTTTATATAAATGAGTTAAAAATAAAATATAAATATCAATATATAACAATTATTAATCTCATTTTTTAAATTTTTCTACCTTGTAATCCCCAAAAAGCGGATGATATTGCTATGAAAATCAACTTCCCGTTGAAGTTCAATCTAAATTATTATGAATATAAATTTAGCTTATGATTTTATACCAAATGGACCAATATAGACTGAAATATGTATTGTATCTTTATTACCTCACGAACAAATTCTTTAACAGTGACATCGTTAAAGTTATGAAATGATTTTAAAGCAAGATGTGAACTTTTCCAATTTGCACGATAGACTTTTCCAGAGCTGCCTGTAACTATCTTTTGCAAATTTTTTAAACCTTTATATTCATAAAATTTGATAATTTTTCTTGAGACTGATTCTTCAATCCAATAAACCCACTCATTCGAATTATTGACGTCTTGCATTTTTATTTTTTAATTTTGTTAAAATGAATAATTCTTGGAGAAAGCAAAAAAAAAAAATGCATGTACTTGGTAAATTATATAACGTTAATTAAAGTTTAATAAGGGGTCATTAATGTATGACCGGTGTAACGTGAGAAAATCTTGATCTTTGGTATTTGTGAATGCATGGCGACGTAATCGTTTGTCATACCCTATACTGCAGACGTTCGTGAATGTCCATCTACTCATTATTCAAATTCGTTAAAGTAAATTTAATACATTGTTTTTACGGAGGAGATAATTTTTAAAAAAACTTTAATTTATGCAAAGAATGAATTTCAACTTTTGTGATTAAAGTCATGATTTATTTTATTTATTTTTTTTTTTTCGAGTATTTCATGAATAATACCAGGTATTGTTCCACAATTAAAGAACTAATGAAATTAAAATAGAATGATCATAAATGGAACAATTGGCTTAGACGATTGGAGAATTTGAAGTCACGTCAGTTTACCGACATTGAATCTGCCAGTATTGGCGAAATGTTCTTGTAAATGATCTTTAATTTATTATTACGTTGTAACAAAAAATTTTGCCAAGATGTCATTATTTTTAATAAATTGGAAACTTTAATTTAGGAAAATTCAACCTCATTTACATGAGATAATAAATCACATGAGTCGTAACATGAATTCAATGCAATTTAAATAAAATATGATTGTTCGAAACATTTTATAATTTGTATCAAATCTAATCCAAGACGTGCTTGAATACACAGAAATTTATTAACAATATTTTCGTTTATAAAATTAATTTTTTATTTTTTTTGCGCTGTTTTATCAACAAATTTAATTTTTGGAGCTAAATAAGGTTGACATTCTTATCTGCATATGGATATGCTTTTTGCTTTTTTATTGATGCTTGATGCTTTTGAATATTCTACGAATAAAAGTTTAAATCATACCTTTATTTGCTTAATAAATTTTTGTTTCGAAATATTCACTTAAAACTGGTTATGATATATAGGAATTGTTCTTCTTTTGTTACAATTTAAAATGTACTTTTTCGGATTCATGACGATATTTATTTAATTTTATAATTTTTTTTTTATTAATCACGTTAATTGGTATTTTTTAATTCTATTTTCTATTTTTTTCTTTTACCCGATCTTCTTCATTTCATTTAGGCTATATTATTAGCGTTAATTTTTTTAGGCAAATTCTTTCAACTTTTTACTTGGTTTTTTTTTTAGCTGGTTGTATTGTCGAAAATTAGTTTTTATTTCCGATTATATTTTTGCATTAAATTTTGCATTAAATTATTTATTTCTTATCAATCATAGGTTTTTTTTTTTTTTTTTTTTTTTGCGGATTGGACGGCGGTCGCAGCTAATTATTTAAAATTTTTTTTTTGGCTTCGGAAGTAAGCGCGTATGTATTATTATTATTTTATTTTTTTCATCTTTTCTATAACTTAATTCTTTTTTTTTTTTGTTATATCGCATTGTAACAATTTTTAATTCTATAGTTGTAGATTTAACTTTATTTTCTAATGAAATTTTGTCATAACTAAATCTGATTGTGATGTTAGTGTATCAAAATTTGGATTAAACACGGCCTAAATCATTTGAAAATGGACATGATTGATTTAAAAACTTTGGTTATATTATTAATAATTGAAAAGTATTTATTCAATTATAAAATATTTTATCTGTAATTTACTATTTGATGATTTTTTCTAGTACAATTAGTTACTACTCATTTATTTTGTCAAATTGTAAAATTACTATTTGATAACATTATTTAATATAAATAGTTTAATAACTAACGCTAATTATTAATTTATTTATTGAAGTGAATTTTTATAATATTTCTTAACTATCGTCACTTTCTTGAATTTGTGATCTTTTCTTTTTTTCATGATAGTATGATCTTCATCAGATAGTAACTCTACCTTTCGCAAGTGCTGATAGTTGTTCAAGGGAGGGTAATTGATTACCTTTGGATGAAATATTTTGTGTCATTTTATATTAGAATAGAGATGATATAAGAAAATAGTTAGCTCCATCATAAGCACATTAAATATAGAAAGACGATTATGGATCTAATAAATTAAAAATATATATATATTTTTTTAAAAATAACAAATTAACATCTTCAAATTCAACGATAGTATATACAACTTTGTTGGCGGTTACACTGAAAATTTCGTACAGTGGCCCTCGATTGATTATCACATTGAATTTAAGATAAAAAAAATATAAGGAAACGAATCTATAAATGAAAATTTCTTTTTTTTTTTGAAAAATAAGAAATAAATTTTAATCTTACCGAATTTTCAATACATTCTTTGCGGAGCTACTTGAGTGCTATTAATTTTATAATGATAGCATCGACAAGTTTTTTAAATTCAATGTCTTTGCAATATGTATTAAAGTCATTATCCTTATTGTATTCGGCTGGAAAAGAGAATGCAATTGAAATCAAAAGGATAACGATCAAGAAAATGGCGGCTGATAACTTTATTTTTTTACTGAATACTTAAAAAAATCAGTAGAAAAGGGGGAAATCCACTTTTCAGTCAAATATTTTTTTATTGGTCATGTGAAAAAAACTAGCTTAATAACTAAAATTACTCAAAATTTGTAGATTTCCCCCTTTTCTATTGACCCCATATAATTATTTTTAAAAATAATTTTTACATCACATTTTTTTCTTTTAAATTCCTAAAATTATTCTTAAAAAGAAGTGAAGAAATTTAATTGAAAATTTTACGTTTATATAACTTTAAAAAATTTTTTTTTTCCATTTTTATCCGAATCTCAAAGGAAATTGTACTTTTTTTCCCTTTCGAATAATTTGGCAATACTATCATATTAATTATGTTATTGAATCGACCTTCAATATTAGGATTATGTTGTAAATGATAATTTCAGTTATACCGCATTGATTTTTTTTAAATCTTTTTGTTTCTGGAAAAGAATTTTCTGTGTAATCGTATGAACCTATCAATTTAATTCCGGTTACCAAAAAGGAAATATCTGCACAGGAAATAAAAGTTTGAATTAATTTTTTTTTATCTTTTTAGTAGTATCGAACTTGTTATGCAAATTTACAATACTAAGCAATTCCCGGGTAATTTTGGTAAGAATTATTTGATAATTATATAATAATAGAAAATATTTATTTCACAAGAGAAAAAAAACCTAGCAGCAAGAATTTTTAATAATTAGTGAGCGTCAAAAATATCGTGAGCAATATATTTCTTGTTTAAATTGAAAATGAGACTATAATTATCATAGGACACTGTTGAATAAATTTGAAAATTGAAAATATATAATTCTAATATAAATAACCCTATACTCAAATATTTCAAAGAGTTTCAGACGGATATAAATGACTCAATTATCCTTGTCAATCCATCGACGACGTCTGCGCCAACGAGTGGAATGGAAACTAATAACGTTGCAAACCAACAACCACCAATTGACTTATTTCATAAAGATCCTTCTAGGCCTTCATATGAAGATCTAGGGAAAGAACAATGCGGCCAAAAAGATGAAAATATTCACAATTCCAAACTAATGAATCTTTATTCAATGAACATGAAGAACGGAATATATCAGAAAACGTAATTTCAGCCAGTAGAGATCAACTAATGAATACAATTATAAATGACTTTGGTATGTTAAATTATTTCTTTTGTCTTGTCTGACAATATTTATAAATCTCAGAAAAATATCCCAATTTGAAAATCGCAAATTTCTTGTGCTTTACGATAAAAAAAACTAAAAAATTGAGATATTCTTTGACACTGCTCAACGGTTAGCAAATAATTTCAAATATTCAATTAAACCATTTAAAACTTTGAATACAGATGAATTATTGCAGTTAATGAGCATAGAGAGCTAATCGCTATATTTGATACAAAAAAAGTTTTGGTGTGTTAAATGTTTCTTGGGATTTATTCATATAGTTTTAATAAAACATAGATTAATTAAATTATTTTGAAAATAGTTGAATGTACTTTCTTTTAATGATGGACAAAGCAGATTTATATTCCAGTTACTACAATGGTACAATAATATGGTCCCGAATCTTCAGCATTTAATTTTTGTTAAAGATACTGAAGAACTCTGCTTTGTTGAGCAAGGTGGTCGGGCATGTATTTTCAATCTTGTTAATAAGCAATTTCGACCAGCGGTTTGTAGTTTTCCATCAAATACTGCTAATGTTCTGAGTTCACCTGATGGATCATGTATTGTAGCGTTTATAAAAGAAAAATTCGAGTATAATGTTGATAGTGTTACAGAAATCAAGGACGATACAATGAATTTTAATAATGAATTATAACATAATTCTGTCGATGCCAACAATAATGAAATATCCCGCGCTTATGTTTAATTTTGCACAAGTTTTGGCGGTTCTGTTAATAAAGGTAATTTAAAAAACTAATATATGATGAAATTGTTTTTTATGTATTGTCTATTCCTATCGTTGATTATTTATTTAATTAATAATAAATTAACTAATTCATAATTATTGATAAATAATTTTATTTATTTTTTTTTGATTTATGATTTTATTAATTAGATCGGTAGATTCGCGACTTTGGTTTCTCACGGCGGCGCAGTAAGGTGGGTAACTTTTTTTGATTATTAATCAAAATCTAATGGCTTTTTGGTTAGGACCAATCCCGCCATTTCATACGAACGTGATTGCGGCACCCTTCGGCTCATCACGTGACGCAGCCAAGTGCATGATGAAAATTTCTTTTTATTAATAACAATTCTACCCGATGATGTCCCAGATTTCAAGGACAATAAGTTTCCGGATATTAAAAATCGCGATTGTTATTAGTAATAATCAATTAAAAAATAAAAATAAATAAGACTAAACAAAAAAAAATTAAAAAAAAAGAAATAAATTAAAGAAAAAAGTAAAAAAAAATATTTAAAAATAAAAAGAATGAGGGAGGGGGAGGGGAGACGAATAAAAAAAATATAAATACTATAAAAAAAATAAAAAAAAAAATACATATCTTAATAGTCACTTTTTATTTTGTAGGTTAGGAACATGGACGTGGCACTTCGGACGCGACCCTACGGCGGCGCAGTCAGGTTCGATCCTTTTTTTTTTGCATTGATTGGGATTACTAACTCACTTTTTTTTTTTTTATTATTATTAATTATTTTCTATTCTCTAGGGCGATTTGGATCGTCACGGCGGCGCAGTCAGGTTCGATCCTTTTTTTTTCTGCATTGATTGGGATTATTAATTCCCTTTTTAATTACCTTTTTTTTTCGATTTTGTAGGTTAGGGCCGACTCTGCCTATTCAGGTGAACGTGGACGCGGCACTTCGGATGGCCTTCGACTCATCACGGCGGCATAAACAGAAGTAACAATTAGAACAATGTTAAAATCAAATCTTTAAGTGATAAAAGAATATGAGAGATTAGAAGCAAAAGCATCTGAACTATTAACATTATCTAGACCACTTCAAACAAATAATTAAACTTTCTTATAAATGCATTAAGAATATATCATAACTAAATATCAATAAAGTAGTACAATAGCCATATCTAGTGGCGATGAAGTCGCCGCACACCAACCTAATCTAGGTATTTTATATAATTTTGTATTTAATTCATCAAACTTTAAGGATTATTGCAATTAATAATTGCTACTCATATAATTACATTTAATTAATACATAATAAAAATAAAAAATGATAATATGGGAGGTTTGTTATATTAATCCGAGTTACGAATATAATAAATCATATGTTCCATGATTTAATAACATACCTCCCATATGATCTATTTTAATTACTGATTAAAAACTTCCGGTCTTTAAATAGTTCTAGATAATTAATATAATATCAACATTGTCTCTGTTTTAAACTTAAACTTATAATTATTATTTTAAAATTAATTTAATAATTTACCTTCTGGAATTTCTAAATCATCTTGATCTTCTGAATGAAAATTTGAATTATTATATAATTCTTCATCGTCTAATGAGATTAAAAATAATTAATTTTATGTTCGGTAATAAAGTAACTAGTTTTATCTATTCTTACCATCACTCGCCTTAAAACTTCTTTGCATATAGTACGTCTCAATTTTATCGTTAATATTTATTCCTAAATAATACATTTATAGTTATGATATATTAAGAATTGAATAAAATTTACAAATAATTACCTCCATTGTCATTACTAAGTTTTATTTTTTTTGATTTAATTTTTGATTCTTTTTGATTTTCTAATCAAAATAACAAAAATATTAATACAAATATGTCCATTATTAATTATAACGAAATATCTCATTACCATCATATTGATATGAAGAATTCCTCTTAGACTTGCCAATTTTCATATCTGTTACATAAAGTTTTAAATTAAACAATATCTGAATTGCAAATCAAAATATTATAAAAATTTATTTTTACCTATAATTGCTGTAGAAACATTCTGTTCGGTATAGTCTTTAGATATTTCTTTTAATTTTTTTTTTATAAGAATATCAAATTAATTATAAATTTCTTATTGGTTGCATATAAACTAATATTACTTACTATCTGGAATATAAAGACTATTTTGCTTGCTATCATAAGCTTTTTTTATAAAAAAAAATTACATTTACTAATTTAATATTAAATAAAACCTTAATAATTAAATTTTTTTAAATAACAACCTTCTTGCTCTTCTGTAAATTAAAAATAATAATTTAATCTTCAAATAAATAAAATTTAATAGCATACCTTCTAAGGCATTTCTTGGTTCAGGTAAATTTTTAAAATTATAAAATTTACTAAACTTTCTAACTAATGAACTAATAGACGTAGAACTTATATTAGATTTTGCAATTGATTGTGTACAAGTAATATTATTTTGATAATATGACTTTTGTATTTCTAGAAATTTATACCAAATGGTATCAGTGGGTCTTTTCAATGGATCAGCATCCCAACATTGTGTCATTAAATTTCTATATTCTGATGGAGTTCCTAGCACTACCTTCGGTCTCATCCCATTCATTATTTTTGTCACAAGGTCATAATCATGATCAAAATCAGCAAAAGGCGGTTTTCCAGATGAAATCTCCCACATAAGCATACCAAGACTATAAATATCTGATGCAAATGTATATCCTTTTCCAAAAATTACTTCAGGTGCAATATAAGGAAGATTTCCATATATGCTTCCTAATGGTTTATCAGCAGGACCGCAAAATCCAAAATCACTAATATGCCAACTATCAGTATTTTTAGAATATAGAATATTTCCTGAATGCAAATCTCTATGAATAGAGTTTTCGTTATGTAGGAAATAAATTGCTTCAATTATGTATAAAACTATATTAATTCTTTGTTTCCATGTAAGTTGTTGATGATTTTGTTGTAAATATTTTCTTAAATCCATATCAAGTAATACCATTACTAAATAATATTTATTTTGAGGATCTTGAGTAAAACCACGAGTTTCAACGAATGATCCCCATTTGCTGCTTAATATTAATTGAGATTTAGCCTATAAATGAGAATTCAATTAATTAGTTGCTTTCTAACTTACATTTTTTTATATAAAATAAGTCAATTATTACTGCTTTTAAAAATTACATACCTCTTCAAACCAACTTCTATTAGCGCTTTCGACATTTCCTAATCTTTTAAGTATTACTTTTTCGTTTTCAAGTCTTGTTAATTTTTTTCCAATATAATTCCATTCGTCATAACCACCACCATTCCAATCTGCTGTATAAATTTCAGAGCATCCACCTTTAGTTAAATATTCAATATTTTGTAAATTATTGTACGGAATCCATTCAACTATTCTAAATGGAAGAACCACTTCCGTCTGACATTTCTGTATTAAGGTATCTATTTCATTATTTCCAGATGTCCATTCTGAAAATTTTGCTTTTAAATAATTTCGAATACAATGCTCACAATATGATGTAGCTAAACATACATTTTTGCAATTTTCACAAACTCTTTTAATTCCTTGATTTAAAGAAACTTTTCCATGGTCATAACTCTCAATTAATGATCGTATTATCTCTGATTTTTCCTCGTTTGTGAGAGATTCGTCAGTTTGTTCAAATTCAATCATTTTGTGAAATTGATATAAGCAGTTAATTCATAAACTTTATTCGATGCATCGCCATAAGAATGGAGACATAATGCAATGAAAGAAAATAATCATTCAAATAACGGTGATTAAAACTCCATTATTCATCCAAATAGAATATGATCGACAAAGTGAAAGATATTGTAGTTCTTTAAGGAATGGATCTACCAAATAAAAGTAATTAATAACTTTTTGTACGTTATTTAAAATTTTATTGTGCTACATAACCTTAAATATGAAATAAAGTATATTACGCCTAACTCTTTCACTTTCCATTTTACACAACATATTTACACATTTTACACTATGGATCTTCAACGCCGACAAAAATCAAATAATTATACTAGAAGCCGTCATAAAAAATAAAAGGCGTCAAGATATTCAAATGCAAAGATTCAATGACGATCATCTTTTAACTGTCCTTATCACAACAAATATAAATTTTTTTCGTGTTTTTTTTTTTTTATCCATTAAAGATTGCAACGTCAGCCAAGACCTAAAACTGAAGGGTTCTGGATTGATTTTTTTCCATATTTAGTAGATGGAGTAGGTTATAATTCTTTTAGGCGTCATTTTAGTATAACTCTTACAACTTTTCGTACTATTGTGACTCGATTAGAAATCTATCAAGCCTTTACCCTAGACGCCTCTAATGCAACACCTGCATTAAAACAAATTGCCATTGTATTATGGCGATTAGCAAATGGAACTCGAATATCACTCGATCGATTTTTAGAGGCAATATTAGATTTAGAACAAGGACGAATTGCATGGATGGCATCGAGGATCACAGTAATTCGAGGATAAATTATTTGTCAAGTTGTCAAAAGGAGAGAAATGAGTAGTCGGAACGAAATTTACGAAAGTTGGTTTAGTTCTCTTTTTTTGAACCATCATAAAACTCGATAAAAAAAAGCAAGAGAGTAAAAGAGATTACTCAAGCGTTGATCACCATATAGGGATGGGGACGGTTCGAAAAGAGCGACTCCGAGTCGGTTCTGGAACCGATTATAAATTCAGCATATTCTGGGTTTCCCTGAGTTACAAACCATTTTTAAAAATCGAACCGGAACCGACTCCGGACCGGTTCCAAGAGTCGGCTCAAAATCGGATTGTCATCAAATTAAAGGTAATAATAGGACGAATTTGTTTGATAACCAGTCAAAAAATTTTTTTAAATTGATCATCAAATGATGCTCTATTAGTATAAATTTAACTTAACGCTCAAAGTTTAATTTACTTAAGAAGAGTCGAAGTAGAACCGAAGAGGAACCTAGTATTTTATATTTGAATAGTGGATAAATGAAGGCCACAAATTTTCCGAGGATTTTCGGCAATTTCAGAAGTCAATTATTGAAAGCTAAAAACTGATCCAGCCTTAAGTTATACGACCGATGTTGAATCCATAATGTAATCCTTCCAGCAAAGTCATTGTATTTTAATAGAATGTTCACATATCGTCTGTACTTATTATCGAGCATTATGCTATTAAGAAAGAACAAAAAACCAGCCTATGTTTCATGTACCAACAATGAGTGGCGGATGGCGTTTACACAAGTTATAAATTTAAGATGCCAGCCCTTGTCTAAGTCACTTTATGTTCATATACACAGGTAAAAAATATATATTAATTCTATGATATATTGGTTTAATAAACTTATAAGTTGATTTGTATTTTATTGTAAGCCTTTAATGAAGAATGATTTGGCTGAATTTGAAGAGTTGTGGAGCCTGAACTGGAGCAAAATATCCTCATTGGAATATCAAGAAGATAAGAGGAATATTCGACTCAATGCAGATTATACGCGTAATTTGTAAGTAGGAAAAAATATTTTGACATTAGATAATTAATCTGTATATATTTATCGATATTTCTTGAAGCTAATTCTATAGTTTCGGTATCACATGGATGGTTGTGGTTATCAACAAATTTGGAATCATACCCGTTTGTTTTCTAAGGTAAAAACTGACTTGCCATGGACAATTTGTTTTACTAGAAACTCTATCACGATGTATACTAACATCTTCTACTTTTTTTGGCTTAGCTACACCAGATTTCCAACAATTATAGCTATAACGTCGAACAATGGATTTATCAACTGCATCAAGATCTTTGCGAAATTTTTTTTACATTGAACTGTGTCCCAATTTTTAAAAAAATCACCGACTTTCATTTCAATAATGTTACTCTCATTGTCTATCATGTTTGCAAAATTATCATTTTCCGGAAATTCCGGTTGACTCGAGACTGTTGAAATTCCTCATAAATAGTCTTCCATTATTAGGAAAAAAAAAAAAAAAAATATTTTTTTTCACAATAGAAAATATGCAAAAAAATTTTGAAACTATCGTTGCTGAAAAAAAATAGTAAGTTTGAACGTACAAAATAAAGGAGTCTTTTAAAAAAAAGAATATAATAAATAGTTTGAAAAGTTTATTTTATGAAAATTTGATCATTACGCAAGCCACATTTACGCAGCCACATGACACTGGTAGTAGCCAGTTTTTATTTTTTCATCAAAGGGCTATGCTAAGCATGACAGTATTTTGATTTTATTGGTTAACCGATGAAGATTCTGATTGGCTAAACCAATTTCATAAGAAATTAACTTCGCAACACCAATCCTGAAGTTTCACAAAAAGTCTGTAAAAGAAATGATCATCTTTTCGTGTTCTAACCTTGCTCACGTGAATTCTGAAGGTTTTTGATAAAAAAGATTCCAAGTTTTATTAGATATTTTGGTCTTTAAAGGTTACAAAACCAATATTTTGACTTTGTATAACATGAAGGTATTTCTAAAGTTCCTCCTAGTAAAACTTGGTGGAACTAAGAGATCCTAGAGATTATAATGTAAATTAGGGTAGAATAGTAATAAAAGAATGTCTCAATAAAATTTCGTGGCAAACAGATGTGTCCTTCATGTAGTATAATATGACACATCATAATTATATATGGATTTACTATATAAATAACTTGTATAATTAACAATCATTTAAGAAACTCTGTCATGCTGCTATACTACCACTGAATCTAAATCATGATTTTATTGGTCATAAATATATCACATAATCTTTAAAATCACATGTATAATTTAAATCACGTGATATTTGTAAAGTTGCAATATATATTTCATAATATTAATGTTACATTTTGCAATATTTTTACAATAGTTTTTTAAGCATAATTTTTAACATTTTAATTTATTTTATAGAATTTTAATATCAAAATTAAATAAATACATAAGATAATCTCAGGATTCTATTAGAAAGCATTAAAAACAAGTAAAAAGTTCTGAAAAAATGCCATCAAATAAACTATCAGATGCTGAACCTAATAAGATTGATGAATCATGAATTAGAAAATTTTGGATGAAAGGTAGAGATTCAAAAAAATTCTGATATTAAATCATAAATTTTTATCATAATATAGAAAAAATTCTGATCTTTTCTGATAAAAATTTTGTATTTATTTATTACTATTTTGATTATTAAAATACATATTTAAGTGATTTCAGACTTAAATTTTACCTATTATCATCTAAATATTATTATATGTAGAAAAACTCCTTTTTATCACACAAGAAGAAATTGATAACTATATATAATTATGTGATATTTTTTTTAAAAGAAGAAGCTGTAATGTAACTTTATCCTAATATTCATTTAATTTAGAAAATTCAATAAGATTTAAATTGATATTAACGTAAATTGATTATTTCTGAATAAGATATACTGATGAATTAATTAATTCTCTAATAATTTAATAAGAATAGATATCTCAATTAGCAGTTATTAAAGATAAATATCATAGATCAAAAACTTGAACAACCCTATAAAGGACGTGCAGAATATTATAATATACAGTATGATCTTTAAGTTTTTTATAAGCTGCATGATATGCTTGTTAAAATACTAGATAAAATGATGATAAAAGAGAATTTAATCTTTGTAATATTGTATCTATAGTTAGTCTAAAATTATTTAAAATTTTTTTCATAATTATTTGTGCTTTAAGTATTATAATCTTTGTTCAATAAAAGAAATATTAGTTTATTTTCTTGTTAAAAAAAATTAAGATCAACTATAAATTGCTATGTATTATTCTAAATAAATACTAAATAATTTCTATTCATCTGTTAGATTGTTGATCTGTAAAGGTAGAATTTATTTTTTCAATTGTTAGTATTGCATTTTCTTTATTTTTTTCTTTATTATAAAACTCACAAATATAATCTAAATTTTGATATATATAAAATGTTATATGAAATCAAACATTCTATCTTGTTATATTAATAAAGATATTTTTTTACATTAGGTACTCCCTAACATTAAAGATATAATATACAATCAACTCTCTATAAATGCATTCTCTTAGAACTAGATATAAGGATGTGTTTAAAATTTATAAGTAAACTATATAAAATTTTTTATAAAGAATGTATTCACAGAAAGTATATATATAAAAAACATACATTTAGTACTAAGATCTAAGTTGAGACTAGATAAAAAGGTATATATATAAAAGTTATACATTTATAGAGAATGTATTTATAGAGAGTTAATTATATAGTATACTTTTCAGCTTTTACTATAAATAAAGTTTGTTTAATATTTACAAGTAATTGATGCATATCTTGAAAATAATTAATCGATACTCATACTTCCTAAAATATATAAATTATAGAGTTATTTTAAAATTATTTAATATATATTTAAATAAATATTAATATAAAATATACAGTCAACTTTTAATATAACGAACTCTTAATATAATGAATTTTTTAAATAAATATAGTAAAAATACTTTTGTTATAGAAAATTAGTTAATCAAATCTTTTAAAATCTTTATTATAGCCTTATAGTAAAGTTGAGATCTAAGACATAGAGTTTGTTATAACAAGAGTTGACTGTACTAATCCAATAAGATTTAATATGTGTGCTAAAAATGACAAATAAACTAATTGAAATATTAATAGTTTTAACATATTATGATAATACTTTTTCATATAAAATGCTGAATCTAATGTTATTAATTATGATATATTATTAACGAAATAATTGGCCAGTTATAATAAAGTTATGTGAATGATGTAGTATATGATTTCTTAATTTAGAATTCTGAAAATACTAAGAATTCTGCAAATTCTGAAAATACGAAAGATCTATGTAATTCTAAAGATCTTTTAAATACTGATAATAATTCTAATTTTACAAATTAAATGAAGTCTAAGAATATTTAGCATTATATGTATTTTTAATATTCTAAATTTTATTGTTATTTTTATTTTATCTTATATTTTTATTATTTTACATATTTTTATTATTCTCAATGTATTTATTTTACTTATATTTTATTTTGCTAAATTAGTTAGTTTATAGTATAGTAAATAGTTAACTATGACAAAAGAAATTTTGTATAAATAAATAGACTTTTTGCTTATGTTGTAAATTAACTCCTTTGCAAATATGAGTTTCAATATTAATAAAGAAATCAATTCAAAACTTATATCTTTCTGCCTCTTCATATCTTCATATAGTTAACGTGATCTCTACACATTATTTGTAATTGAGTTCGTCATCTGAATTCTTTAATTAAAATTGTTTATAATCTTGTCTTTCAAGTCTTCATACTTGGTAGATTTGTTTAAGTTTAACGCATAAATTTAGTACAGTTAAGAGTTAGACAGATCCTAATGTCTTGATCGCAGTAAGCTGCAGTTAGAAATTTTGAATAGAGACTTGATAATATGACCACCTCAAGTTAAAGAATTCTACAAAGATAATATCAAAAGAAATTTTCTATTGAACTAAAATTTGAATTATAAGTTATTTAATTATGCAATTTTTATATTTTCTAAATAATCAATATGAATTAATTTTGTTATATTATTATAGTTAAAAAGAATATTAACTATAGAGTTCTGAAAATGACTTGCATAAACTCGCATATTTGACTCGCATGATTATGCATAATTATAAATTTTAGTTACACATAATAAATAAGTACTTTAAATTAAAGGTATGTAGGATAATTTTGACTTGAAACTCAACTCAACTCAACTCATTAAGAACACTAATTAACTACACTTTATACTTTACCATCTATAATTTCGTCTATAATAATTAAAACTCATTTACTATAAAATATTCTTTAAGTTGATTAACATAATTTTCAAATAATTTTAGTAAATATTCATAATGTAAAATATCTAATTTTGAAATAAATCCTTCTTTATTATAATTTTTATATAGTCAATTTTAAAGTTTATCTATTTTTATTAATGGAATATCAGTCTTTACAAATGTATTTACTAAATATTATATAATAGTATTAACATGCAATCTTTTCAGATTACAATTGTTAGATACGGTGTCAGAGGGTTAATTTTTTTATAGTCTACGTAATAATTTTAATTAGTTTATAAGAATTTTAACTAATTTGCTACCAGTTTATCAAGTTAAATCAAGTTTAGTAAATATGAGCAGCTTTAATCACAAGTTAAAAGTTGTCACAGTAAGTTCAAGAAGAGTTTTTAGATAAGAAATAAGAAATACTTTATTGAAGTAAAAGAAAATAATAAAATAAAGATATATGAAAGAAATAAGAAAAAAAAATAAGAAATAGAGATACACAAAGTGAAGAGTAGTATTGCACTATCTTTTATAAGAGAGAGATTCTATATAGCTGTCAGTCTCATCTCTTATAATTGACAAGAGAGGTTATATATATTTTGACATATCTAATATATTAACTATATCTACTATATTAACTATGTTAGACATATCTGATATATTAGATATATTAGCTATATTAAACATATTAGACATATTAAATATGTTTGACATTATCAATATTTGTATTTCGCTACACAATTGTAGATCTATGATTATCAAGATCGACACCCAGTCACAATAGTTTTTTTTATTTTAGATGCATTAATAATAATTTAAATAGTTAGTTATTTTTTTTATTTATTATTCATTTTTTTTATTATGAAGGCGTGTTTTAGAACTTATATAAGAAGTAATTGTATTTTTAGTTTAAAAATTAATACTATGCTTACAAAAATAATATATACTTTTTCATTATTCATGAAAAAATCTTCAGAAAATTCTCGTACATATAATAAAACAATAACTTTAATAGAAAGTAACATTTTAATTAAAAATTTTAAGAGGGAAAATAATTAACATTTTATTAATATGAAAGATTAAAGAAAAAAAAGAATAGAAATTATGCAAAAATTTAAATGTTTTTCTATTATCTTTGTAACAATTATTAAATATATAATCAAAACTTAAATTATCATTCTACTCAAAAAATTTTAAATTAATTTCTTTTACTGATTTGTAATTATTATTGGTTAATTTCATGTATTATAAAAAATCTATCAAAAATTTAAAAAATTACATTTTATTTTATTATATAATAAAATTCCAATTTATTTATTTATTATAAAAATAGAAATTTTCTAGATCTCTGATAAAAAATAAGAAAATACATTTTAATAATAATGAAATTACATAATCATAATTATTATAAATATTGTAACTAAATATACTAAAACAATTAGTTAAGAATATAAAAAGATCATACACATAGGTTAAAAAATCATGTAAACTAATATATAAAAGTAATACATAATCAACATTATAAAACAAAAAGGATATATTTGTGAAAGCATTTTAAATTCTAAAAACCTTATATTTAATGATATTTATAATAGCAGCGATGATGATGATAATGAATTTACATTAAAATCTCTGAATTTGTTATTAAAAAAAGAATGATGATTTGCAACTTTAAACAATAAGTCAATTTCTTCATTTTGTTCAGGATTAAGGATTTACTAAGCTAGAAGCAAGCAACTTTCTTATTCAAAGTTTGAATAAAGGTCTATAATAAGTATAACTTATTTACTTATAGATAAACTAATGACTTAATAATGATATAATTATTATATCTAAATATGGTTGTCATGCAAAATTAGATCTCCTCTTCTTAAGAAAGATTTTAAATTACGTGTTATTAAATATTTATAGAGTTCCGAATGAGTCAAGTTGAGTCAAGTTTAAAGACCAACTCTATTTAACTCATTTTTTTTGAGTCGAATCGAGTCAAATTTATTTTATAAAATCTTTCAATTTGATTTGATTCGAGTTATATAA
>CAJVPP010001388.1:0-20348 GCA_910592005.1 Funneliformis mosseae | reverse complement strand
AATAAATACATTGAGAATACGTAAAATAATAAAAATATAAAATAAAATAAAAATAATAATAAAATATAGAATATTAAGAATACGTATAACACCAAATATCCTTAGACTTCATTTAATTGTGATTATTATCAGTATTTGAAAGATCTTTAGAGTTACACAAATCCTCCGTATTTTCAGAATTCGCAGAATTCTCAGTATTTTCAGAATTCTGAATTAGAAGATCATCATACTGTGTCATCTACGTGACTTCATTATGACTGGTTAATTGCTCCGTTGACATTGTGATTATGAAATTAAATAACTGGAACTTGCTAGAAGAATTATTCAATAGTCTTTTATTATTAGATTAAGACATTCATCATTTAGCAGATGAGTGAATCAAGAATAACAAGCTAGCGAGATTTGGCCCTTCTTTTATTAATGAGACATGTATAGTAGAATATTTCTTCGCAGTAACTACTATTATATGTGTTATATAATACTACTTCCTCAAGGCTCAGTGTCAAGTGATCCTGCATATATTATACTAAATCGAAAAATTATGCAGGGTAGAAAAAGCTTTTACTATTATAAAATATCAGAATAAAATTAACTGATTATTTTATGATCTACAGTAGTAGTTATAAGTATCTGACTGCCTCTAACTTTGACTACAAATAAGTAAATTCAAAAATTTTTTTTTATTTAAAAAATACATAACCAACTAACTAAAATTAATATATTATATAGTCACTATTTGATTCTATAAATGCAGCTATACGTCTTTTCATACTAGCTACTAAATTTATAGCAAGTACAGATAATAATCAGTTCTATTCTTTTATAAGTTCCTCCTTTAATCCTCTAATTAATCAAATTTTTTTTTTGTATATTAATTTTCATTAACCTCTAAATATTTTCTATAGGGTTTTAACCTAAAGATATTAATGGCTAAGAAAGTATCTCAATACCATTTTCTTCCTTCTATTTTTTCGCAATCTTCAATTAATGCTTTAAATTATTATTTTCTTATAAGATCCAATCTATGTTACCTTCACCAAAAAGTTTAGAGGTAGAAGCCAAAAGACCCTGCTCATAAATAGTACATATAAATTTAACATTAAGGTTCCTTTAAAAGCAAAATAGCTTACCAAATCCAGAAGCAAAAAAACATTTCCAAATATGAACTTTTGGTAGATGCTTAACAGAATAAAACACTTTTTCTACCAGGAAATTATCAAACTTTTTTTTTGATATATATAATTAAAATGTACTCTCATCTGTAAAAACAACTCAATTTCAATTAAAATTCTTATGTTTTTTTACCTATTGCAACCTTTTCTTTCGATGGTCTTTTTTAAGTAAATGTTTAGAAATTTTATTACTAAACTTTTCTTCAGACCTACGAAGACATCACCTCATTGTTTTTATACTAAGTCCAATACCTTTTTCTTCCATTTTTTCTTATATTTGAATGGCTATTATATTATGTTCTTTTTCTGCTATTGTTATAATCTTATTATCTTATTTCGCAGATATTACACAAGGCTATCCTGATCTTTCTGAAGTACTTAGATTCTGATTTTCATGATATCTTTTAATCTAATAAATAGCTGTAGACTTATTATAATGTATCTGTTTTAGCAATAAATCAAAAGCTAAATTTTAGACTAGCTAAATACTCATGTAAAAAGACAATTTCATATCATTTTTTTAAAGAAAGGTTCATTTTTCAAGTAAAAGTTTGATAATCATTTAAATTTTTTTTGTATCATTGACACTTATAAATTTACAGGTGATCATATATTGTGTTATATTATATTTTTAAAAAATTTAAGGGGTAGTTATATAATAATTTTAGATGATCTTAGGTAGTCAGATACTTATAATCGCTACTATAGAAATCACTTAGCGCCATGATAGTATCAGAGTAGTATCATAGAACTGACATAGAACTGGAGTAGCATAAAATTTTAGTATTTTCTTGGTATTTTTTTTCAGAATCTAGGTCTCAGCAATTTTTTTTAACCAATTCTAGGCAGAAAGTTTTGCCAGAAACAAATGAAATATTCAAACTTCTGAAATAATATGGAATTCTTGGAATTTTTGAAATATTTTTTTTCAGAAATTTTCTAGCTGATAAATCAGTCTTCTAAGACTATAACTAAAGATGATTCCCATAATTATTTTCAAATTATAATTGAATTGCAACTTAATTGTGTCATAAGAAAATTTAATTACGCCATAAGTTACAACTCTATTGTATCATTTTTTTGAATTGTAGTCACTATCTTTAACTATAACACTTAACTTGCTGAAGGTGCTAAAGTATAATCAAATATATTTTTAACCAACTACATTTTAATGAATACTATAAGAGTTTGCTTGATCAATTACCTTTATCTATGAAAAAAAAATGCATGATTGCATCTTATAACCTGCAAAAATAAACTATTATCTGAAGAGCAGGTTTAAGTATCTATTTAGACATTGAGAAGTTTCTTACTAGAGAAGTTAATAGATACTATAACAATAAAAATTGTCAGAAAATTAAGATTGAAACAAATACCATCTCTGATGATTCTAGTATATTGTTCTAACTAGATGGATTTGAGAAGTAGTTGAATGAGTATGAAGTTTTGCTAAAACAAAAGGAGAATAATATTAAGAAAACAATTGAGGCTCAAGTTGCTGAGAAATATAAACATTTAAAAAAGAAATATAATGCTCTTAAGTTTCATCTAGAGAGTGAATATAATAATTGCATAGTAGATATAAAACAAAAGACATATTCATTTAAATATCAATTGGAATTCCAGTATAATTTACGCTTAGCTGAACTAAAGAAGTAATATAAATCTTATATCTCTGCTTTAAATAAAGCTAATGCTATAAAAGATAAGAAGATCAACAAGTTATTCTTTACTATTTTTTAGCTTAAGAATAAAAAACAGGATATAAAGAAGATTGCTGAATCTGTATATAAAGATTTGGAGGATATTATCTTTACTAAAAACCTAAAAATTATAGTTCTCAATGATAAAATAATATTCTCCAATCCTAGTGCTGAAAGGAATAGGACAATTGAGCTAAATACATTTATTTCTTTTTATGATGCTGAATATTAGGCTAGAAAATAGAAAGATGTAAAGAATAATCTAAATATTTGAAAAAAAAATACACTTTTCAAAAACTTATCTGATTATCCAAATTCATTTCAGTTTGACTTCTTTTTTTTGAAAAATATTTTAACTATTACCTATATTATATAAACCTTTTCTATTATGGAATCAGAAAATCATAGATTATACAGTCAACTCTTGTTATAACGAACTCTATGTCCTAGACCTCAACTTCGCTATAAGGCTATAGTGAAGATTTTAAGAGATTTGATTGGCCAATTCGCTATAACAAGAGTATTTTTATTATATTTGTTCAAAAAATTCGTTATATCAAGAGTTCGCTATAACAAGAGTTGACTGTAATATCAAGTTGTAGATTTGCAATATGAGAATACATATATGCAAAAAATTACAGAAATGCAGGATGAAATAATCTCATTAAAATAGCAAATTATCAATCTTAAAAATGAGATTATAAGACTTAGCCATCTAAGTCTAGTAAAAATAAGACTAAATCAAGTGACCAAAATGATGAATTATCTGATGATGATGAATATTTTACAGCAAATAAGGATCAGACAATATATTTGACCGCTATTGTAAAACTTGCAAGCATGATTTTAAATATCCTTGTAGATTAAAATATCATAAATGCAAAAAAGTATAGCTTCTAAGCTAATTGTTAGCCGAATAGGTAACATATTTTTTCACTAATCTGATTAGTTGTTAGGTTAACCTGATCACTTATTAAATTAATCTGATCACTTGTTAGGCTAATCCAATTACTTGCTATTTGTTTACTACATATATTTTTTAACTTTAAATGTCTTTTAAGAATTGAAAGATAATAGAATTCTTTACTATAAGTCATTCATATCCGATCAACTATTTTTTTTTACAGGTTCCTTTTTTTTTAAAGTAAAAATATTGTGCTGGGATTTGTAAACTAATAGGGAATGGTGATAGTCTTTCCATTTTAGTTTGTTTTAAATTCTCCTTCACTAAAGACTTTCAACTAACTCGATACTGCCATTATATCCTAAGAATAAATAAGAATAATTCTTTTCTACTATTATCATATTCTGTAAGAATAACAGAAAATTCATCTGAAATGGTGTCTCTATTTTTCTCATCTTTAATAATTACAGTAATAATATCAACTATACTAAGGGAATGGGACTTACTTATGATCCTATTAAGTCTATGAATTTTTTTTTTATCTATTTTTAGATCCAAATACTTTGCAATATTTTCTGAAATAATTGAGGAGTCTGATTCACTATCTATCATTGCATAGAGTATCATCATACTTTCCACTTTATAGAAGATGGTCACAATATCATCAGCATCTTTTATTTGTAAAAAATTTATCTCTAAGAGCTTGGGCCAATATATTTGGCTATTTTTTTTAACTGAATGATATTATGCATATACTTTAATAGCATATTATAGTCGAATATTTTCTGAAAAAATATAACTAGAAGATATAGTATTAATTTTATTTATTTTAGTAGAATCTTCCAGGTCCCTTTAAGATCTCATAACTATGTCTTTATTTTAGTTAGAAGCACTCTAAACAGATTCTTTATTGTCTGGAATTTGTAAAAGAAGTTTATGTTTAACATTTATAGCCTGCATTAGCAGAAATAAAACATCTTGAACTTTGTTTGTAATATTCTTCTATATTAGCTCTCTTCTTTTAATAGTATTATTTTCTATAATACTATTCAGACATAGGTCTTTTAATTTGAGATATATGGGTTGATTGCTAGAAAAATAAGGTTTTAGAAATTTTTTAGCAAAATTGAGATTTTTATTACATTTTAGTTTTTGATGTTATTAGATTAAAATGTATTAAGCTCTTAATTTTAGTCAAAAATTTCTCAGAACCTGATTTTCCTAGAAATACTCCTATATTATATTAATAAATTTAAAATTTCTACAAGAATTTCTTTAAGACAATATGAGACTATTAATAATATTATAGATTTTAAAGCTATTTGATAAACTTGATCTGTAACTCTAATTATATTACTTGATGTTTTATTAGCATAAAACTTGAAAATAAAGGACTTCTTGGATACTCCTTTTTTTAGCTTGATGCTTTTTTTCATTAGTACTCCACTTCACTCTACTTTTTTTTTATAGCATAGCAGTTTTCTCTTCTTTAGGATTCTCTTCCTCTTTCACTATATATTCTTTAGAGTCTTCAGAATTTTTTATCTCATCTTAGTATACATAATTAACTTTTTTAATTCACTTGCTTTTAGGACAATTAACCTTTGTATGATCAGCCTTTTTACAGACAGAACAATGTCAGATAAGTTTGTTTAATACTTTGCTTAGTATTACCTTTCTAACTACTTTCTTTGTAGTATAAACACTTTTAGATATGAAGGGGCTCTTTCTAACTTATGCTATTTTATTTGCTCCTAACTTTTTTAAGTTCTTTATAAATAAAATTTTCTAATGTAACATTATCTATTCCTATTTCTATATAAGCCAAATCTCTTGCTAGTTGAATTTTAAAATCATCTTTTTGTGATTGAGTAGTAAAGCTAACTAAAGCTGATGCGGAAGCTTGTATTCTTTTGTCTACATTTTTATACTATTTATTATGTAATTCAATAAAAAATGCATCAACTATAGCAGGGTTAGCAATTCTAACTCTCATTTCTAAATTAGAAAACAAATGATTAAATAGATAAAGTATAACATCAGTATCTTGCATTGCTTGTACTAGTGGTTTGATTCATTTTTCATAACTATCTAGGGTATCTATTTTAAAGAATTTTTCATTAACAAGAGCAAATATAGCACTTCAGTTAATCCCTACCATAACTTCTCTATATCTTTTACACAACTAGGTTAGGAAAAAAGGTTCAGTATTAATAAGTGGATTATTTCTGGCATAAGGATCATTAGCAGGAATAGGTGCAAACCTTTTAATCATCTTATTTCTCATAACATTGCTTTTTACTTTCACAATAAATTAGATGACAGCTAATAGATGTGCTATTTCATTTATATTTCTAAGCTTTTGGTAATATATATCTGGAGGCTCTTAACTATTATAAACAGGTAACTGTATGAGTGCTGAGAAAATAGTATATATGATATCTTGAATGGTAGCCATATTTTCTAAAGGATTATTTTCTAAATTCAAAATAATTTATCTTGAATTTAATTTCTTTGTCTTCCATTTTAAATAAAGTTCTGAACAATTCAAATTAATCTAAAGATTTTTCAGATCAGTTCAGTTCAGATCAGTTTTAGATTGCATAAAAATCGATCTGAAAATTTTCAGTTTAGTTCAGATTTTTTCTAATTATAATTCTAATCTGAACTGTAAAAAATCTGAACTGAACTAATAATTTTAAATTAATCTGAAAGTTCAGTTCAATTATATGCAAAAATCTTAGAAGATTGCAAAATTTGCGAATTCTCTAAGAGGATCACAAAAATTTAACAAAACTCTTAGAGAATTGCAATTTTTTGCGATTTCTCTTCAAATTTCACAAAAAAATGTGAAAATCTTGGTGAATCACAAATTTTGCGATTACTCATCAAATTTTGCAAATTTTTGCAAACCTTGAAAAGAAATTTGTAATTTTTTGCGATTCTCCTAGAGTTTCAAATATAAATTGCAGATTTCTTATATAATTAAATTGTAATTTCAGATTAATCTAAAAATTCCAGTTCAGTTCAGATTTTTACCAGTCTGCGATTTGAGTTCAGATTTAGATTAGTATTTTTAAGATTAATAATCTGAACTGAACTAAACTGAAAATTTCAGTTTAGATACAGATTGGCATCTAATTCAGACTGAACTGAACCATTTAGAATTTTAATTTTAGATATCAATTATATAGTCAGTCTCAATTATATTCTAGTAATCCTATATCATTTTTGCTTTGACAATAATATCTTTTTAAATTCTGAGCCTATTGAGTATATGCAGTATATCTTCTTTTCTACTAACATTTTTCATAAACATTTTCATATATTATATCTCTAAGATTAATAATTTCATTATCTTCTTATTATCATGTTTATCTTTCATCCTCTATACCTACTTCATCATCTGTACCTTCAAAAACAATTATTTTTAAAATTTGTCATATTATTTATAATCCTATTGATTTGCCTATTGAATATATTAAGCAAATCTTGTAAGTTAGCATTATCCTGAGCATATCTTTACATATATACTCTTAAATAATTATTATTGAGATTCATATGCCATTCAATGTATTTCTTAGATCAAATAATGTATCGCTATTAATATAATTTCAACCCAGTCTAAAGCTGTACTAATATTTCTTAAGATATCTGGCAGTGCCATCTTTTCTTGATATTCTTCTTCAGAAAGTTTATTATTATTATTTTAAAAAAGTAATATCTTGAGAATTTAGCTTTTGAGCTTTTTTACTATATCTTCTAATAGAATGATTTGATTATTTTGAGCAATTAATGCTTCATTCTTTAAATCTAAATGATCCTAATATTTTTTGAGATTATTTAAGGTAGAGCAGTATTATATTTAATCTATCTAACTCATTTTCACAAGATATGAGATTTTTTTCAAGATATTTAATATATACAGATCCCCGCCAAAAGTTTCTGAACACTTTTTTACCTAATATTAAACTCAAAATTTTTATGCAAAACAATAAAAAGTTTATATAAATTTATTTTAAATTAATAAAGCTCTAAATTTTGTATTAAGCAACTAATACTTAGTCGGATCTCCTTGCGCAGCAATAACAGCTTGAATTTACTGCGGCATACTATCGACCAAGTCTTCGATAGTCTTTTTTGGAATTTTCTTTCATGTTCTTTTAACATGTCGTTCAAGATCAGCAAGATTAGATGGCTTTTTCTTTTATTCACTAATATTTTTTTTTACCTCAACCCACAGATTCTCAATTGGATTGAGATCTGAACTTTGAGCCAGCCAAGGTAATACATGCAAGTCATTTTCGGCTTGAAATGCTATTGCAACCTTTGATTTGTGAGGGCGAGCATTATCTTCTTAGAACCAACTATCACCATTTGTAAATACTCGCCTCATGGTTGGTTTAACATACTTGCGAAGAATTTCAACATGTGAAACACCAGTTGCAGTTCCAGTTAATGGTATAATTAGACCTAAACCTTGTCTTAAAAAGCATCCCCAGTGCATTTGACTAGGACTATGCTTTACTGTAGCAGCAATACAAGAAGGTTTCCATTTGTCCTCAGGTTCTCACCACACTCTGCTACAATGATTCTGTTGAAACAGGTAAAATTTGATTCATCACTCCACATAACTTTTGCTCAGTCTTCCTTTGTCCAGCTTTGATATTCCAAACACCATGCAAGATGAGCTTCCTTATTTGCAGGTGATATGAGAGGCTTTCGTCGAGCAAGACAATCTCTTAATCCAAGAGAACGGAGTGTTCAGCCAATGGTACAATCTGAAATATCTTGCCTAGTTTTCTTTTTCCAAAGCTGCTGTACTCTAGCAGTGCAAAGACGACGATTATTTAATTTATCATTTATCACAAGCTTCTTAAGCCAATTTCGTTGAGATTCCTTAATTAGAGGTGGTCTTTCAGAGCGAAGCTTCAAGCTGGTTGATCCTGTATCACCAAATTGTTTCAAAGTGTCAAAAACAGTTGACACTTCACAATTGACAGTCTCTATAATAGTTCGATAACTGTCACTACATTAATGACAGTAAAGAATAGCACCACGTTGTTCTTTAGTTAATTCTTGATTTCTTCCCATTGTTATTTACTATTTCAACTATCTTCAGAGAAAAGAAGAAAGAGTTTGTTTGTTTTTATTTTGAGGTAAGTCAAAATAACGCGCTTTTTATTATAAATTAACATAAACAAACATCATAACTTCTTATGACTGCAGTATCATTTGGTCATGTGATATAACGATGTATTTATTTGCATTTAAACTTAGTGTTCAGAAACTTTTGGTGGGGGTCTGTATAAGATAATGGATTAATTAGTGGTTGAGTTAAGGATATAAATATATTAGTTTTTAATGATGATTTATATATTACTACTGATATTGTTATACTTGAGGAACTTTCATTGCTTTTTTGAAATAGTACTATAATAGTATCATTTTAATTTCCTTTTATATTTTCTAAAATATCACTATAGTTACATTTATGATTAAACTAGTACTACTAATACTCTCAATTTCTTATAACTGAAATTATTTTATTTATATCCAAATGTGATATAATTTATCAGCGATATTATTAAAAGACTTCTTTAATATATTATCTTTATATTTAATTATAGTAATAATCTTTCTTAATAAATATTTAATAATCAATCTCTTTTAGAAAACTTATTTCACTCTCTTGAATTCTTATAAAATATGCTATTATAAAAGTAGTATATAAAGTAATATTATATTTCAATATAATTCACAAGAACTAAAAATTATCAAAAGATAGTAGATTTTTTGATTGGGTTTCGTAATCTGAATAATAATGTAGATAAAACTAATCTAAATAGATAATAAATGAGATTTTATGATTTTAAGTTCTTTATAAGCTATTATATATTATTGAATAATTTGTAAATATTATTCTTCAATAGTATGATTAATGTTAGATTCCTTCAGATTTATTAAAATTCATCATTAAAATACCTATTATTAAATACTAATTTATCTTATGTGATTTAACTTTATAAAATTCAATAAAATATTTTAAGTCATCAATATTACTTTGTAGATGTTTAAAATGATTAATAAAAATAATTTCTTCATTCTTTAATGATTTATATTGAAATTAAATTTTAAAAATTCATAACTGAAGTTAAAGAAGAATAGAAAGTTACTTTTAATTATCTAAGTGTTCTTTGCATATGTTTGATTTATTAAATTGGTTTATTTTTTCACTTAACCTGTATTAAATTATTATTTTATGATATTAATGATTGAAAATTAGTATTAACGTAAGATTAATTAAAGATTTAGCTTTAATCAATACTTTAGAAAGAGCTTTAAGGATTTACAAATAAATATTATTTTAAATATCAGCATATATTTAAAATAACTATTAGAATTTTATTACAAATAAAGAATTTAGTATAATTATATTTATTAGCATATAACTATTATTAGTATTTATCTTGTTAATGATAAAAAAACTAATTAAATTCTCATGATTATTACAAAGATCTTAGAAAATTATCTAAAAAAATCCTTTTCATATTTTCAGTTACAAATTGAAAAACTTGAATTGAGTTATATACTTACATTCTGCTAAATTAATTAAGATTTTAATGATTGAATAATGAAATAATACTAAAAATTTAACTAATATTTATTACAACTTTGAGAAGATAAATCTTTCAATATATAAAAGCTTAGTTTAACATAATTATTTATATTATTATCATAAATGGGTAATTCTAAACAAAAAGAATATGCTTAAAAATAACAACATTTTCATAAAAGTTTAAAATATTTCTTTAATAAAGGGTAAAAATAATAAAAACTTTGTTTGAATTTATTATAATGTATCTTTATTTCTGAAATTGATAATGCATAGAGGTTTTATTTTATTTTTTTCATAATTTTTGTTTGTTCTTCCTTATTAATACAATACTTTGAATTATTAAACTATCGTTAAAATACTTGTAAAACATAAAATGTATATAGGAGTCATTCCCTATAATCAATAATGCTCTAATATAATACGCTTTATACTATAATCATCAGTCATAAAAATTATCAATCTGGTTTGCAAATTATATCTGAAGAATGTATAATAAAAGAATAGTTTTTAATAAATTAATGGCTTTCTAACATAATTTCAAGTTTATCCGAAAAAATAAATAATGTAATCAAAAGAGCTTTCATTATACAACTAGTATAAAATAATATAATTAATATATTAAAAGATTCAAAAGAAGTTAATGTATCTATATAATAAAGTTCGCCTATTAAAAATATAAAAAAAAACTTCTATTAAAATTAATTTTATTAAATCAAATAATAATGGTAAAAAGTAGCTAAAAAATAACTTACTCACATGTAAAACTTTTTTATGTATCTGACACATTTAACTGATTATAATGTAGAAAATATATGATTTCCTAGTTTTAAGTAAAATTTCTGCAAAATCACTTTTTTTGACCTGAGAAATTATATTTATTAATGACTTTTATCAATTAGGGCACTGTCAGATATTACCTAATATCTTAGGGGATGGGAGATAAAAAAAATCTTAGGTTACATATAATATAATAATCACGTGATAATAGTATTGATCACATAATGATCATTCGATAAAGTGGCTTGTTAAGTATATATTTATTATGGACTGATATAGCAACATGCATACATTTAAATTTATTGTAACACGCTATTTAAACGTGCCTTTTATAAAACCTACTTATTCTCTATTCGAGTTATAAGCCCTTTATTCAAGTTCCATTTCATTATATGACCTCTTTTATTGAGATGGGAGAAGAGAAAAATCATTAAAAGCTGAGTTTTGTTATCTCTTAGGCCATCTTCAGGTAGTAGGATGCATTAATCGTTTATGATTTGTTAAAAATGTGAGGGTCAGAAAATATTTCTGACAAATAGGATAGCAAAGTCGTAAATATGTATTTTTTCAATAAACGCACAATAGGCATCATAACCTGGTATTTTCAGGAGATCTCCATACTGAAGAAGGTGAATCGGGTTTGTGAATCAGCCATCTTTGGCTTTGGTAATTGGTGGTAAGAAGCCATTATACAAGTAAAGAAAGTCCATAGCTTCTTCGACTTTGGGTAATCCACAGCAACTGGCATTTGTGCATCGTTTGATATCAAGAGAATAGGTGCACAAATTACAGTGGGTTTCGATCCAAGACCATGAAACAAAACATTCAGAACGGGTATGTGCTGTTTCTTTTTCTATATTATTTGATTTTTTTTGTTCTTTTTCTCTCCTTTTAATTCTTCAACCTTTTCTCTTTCCGTTCCCTCGAACTGTATGTACTCAAATGGATTCATGAGTACATCGACATAACAAGCATCGACCTTCTTTCTGAAAATCAAATCACGACACCAAATTTCACAGAGCTTCTCCTGAATAGCGAAAATTTCAAGCGGCCAATTCTGGATTAATAACCTTTCCTTGTGTATTCAGATGCATACCGAAATGGTCAATTGGCAAGGTGATTCCAGCGAGCTTACCAGATAATGTTGTCATGCCTCTTTCAACCGGATTATACTTTGATTGATCTGGAGCATGTGTTCGTATACTTAAGAAATTCAAATCGAACTTCTTGAAAAGCTGACAATAGGCTTTTATATTTTTTAAATGCCTAGGATTCTCATCTGGCCCTCCGTTCACTAATAAAATCCATATTGGCCGAATTGTTCCATTCATCTTCAACACATCGTTATATTGAGAATTCGAAGTAAGGCTTTCCAGGTCTTGCATATACATAAGCGAAGATGTGCCAAGAGACCATTGGAGACGTATAAAAATCGCTAACTTTCCTGTTCGCAATTCATCATTAGATTCGTTTGAATTTATAATTAAATATACTGATGGGATTAATTTTTGTCTGAATCCCATAGGAAAATCATGGTCTGCTACGGTCGTAGGTTCATTAACAGATTATAATGTGCGGAATGTATGACCTACTGCAGGTAATCCAAATCTGATCTTCACCTTGTCATCTTGGGAGATGACAACTGAAACATCAGCAAAAGTGCTAGCGAATTGCTTCGCACATTTTACCAATACGAGGCAATAATGGCTATCAGGATGTTCACACATCTCAGTGCGTGAAACTCCAGCGATCGCGATCTATACCGGATGATGGTATGCTTTTGCGACGATTGAGTTTGATTGATGGGGTAAAAGGTAACTTTTCAATGTAGTCCTCGCCATGTAAATTTCGTACCTTTCTTTAAGATTTTTACGCAGATGTTCTATTGTCTGAACTTTGATAGCCTCCTTCTATCGCTTTGCATCAGCCGATCTAAATTCCATGCAATCGTGTATATGTTCATGTAAATCCGGATGTTTGAAGAGAAACGGTGGCTTTTCAGGTTTATCGTAGCGGATAACCTCTTTGTTTTCGATAAGTTGTCTTAATTTTTTTTCTTTACAATTCTGGGCATATATGGCATTTCTTTTTAATTTGGTAATTCTATTTTTATTAGATTTAACTTCATCCCGTAAGTTTTCTATTTTTTGGTACATGTCATCACGAATCTGAGCATCACTAGCAATATTGTAAATCTGCTTATATTCACAAATTTTTTTTCAGCTATTTGGATGGTATCTGCTACCCTTCTTTGGGCCGAAGCATTAGCAGGAATTTCTGGTAGAGAGTCTACTGAATGAGTAGTGAAAGGGGAGGGAGAAGAATTCATTTTTTCTGTAGGTATAGAACGTCTATATCTCATTGATTATATGTCATATAGATTAAGTGGTGTGGCTATATAGTTCTGAATTACTTCATCAATATCATCAACACTCTTTTTCTTAATGTTATTCTACTCATTTATAGCTTCTCAGCAAACAACAGCACAATCAGGAGTATGGTTACTTGTTTTTACTATAACACTATACACATAGGCATTTGTAAACTCCTGATATTTATTAGTTAGTAAATCATATATTGGCTTTTTATTAAATTTAGGGCTAAGAAAAAATGTTTGGCGACTCATTTTTTAATATTTGGGGCAAAATATCAATATGTTTTTGAAAAGAATTTTTTGAGTGTAAAATACTAAACGTGAAACAAGCGTGTCAAAGTTTTGCGAATTTTAAATAAAACTGTAACTAATTTTTGGAAAGGATCATCAAATTTAAGTGTTAGATTTACTATAATCATTTTTTCTAAACTATAATAAATTATATCAAAAAATTTTTTTTGATCACTTTGATTACTTGATTTTATCAGATATCAGGGACACATAATTTTCGGAAGCAATCTTTTGTCTGAAAAATCAAAATTTTTGGAGGGCAATTGCTATATCATTGTACCTTTGATATATTTTAATTTCAGTCAGATTTATTGATTATCAAGCGAAATTTTTAACTCAGATCGAAAAAAACTTTATGAGTCTCTATCAGATATATAAAATCATATCACGTGATTCTACAGTATATTTTACTTAGAGGAGGGGGGGGTAGACGCTTATATTAACATAATATTAGGTAATATCTGACAGTGCCCTTACTTTTGTTACAGAATTATATAATTAAATATTGATAATTAATAAAAATAATTTACCAACTATTATATTATTAATTATTAATTATTTTTTTTAAACAAAAATTTAATTAATTTTAAATTATAGTTTCAAGTATATTTAAATACTGATAATTAATAAAAATAACTTACGTACTAATAAAATTTATTTTTTTAAATAAATATTTAGTTAATTTTAAATTACAGTAACAATAATTGATATTTGATAAACAATAAAATAACTTACACCCTTATAAAATTTATTTTTTTATATAAAAAATTTAGTTAACTTTAGATTATAATAACAAGTATAATTAAATACTAATAATCAATAAAAATAACTTACAATCTATTATATTATTAATTATTAATAATTGATTTAAATTATAGTAACAAGTATAATTAAATACTAATAATTAATAAAAAAAAACTTACTTGCTAATAAAATTTATTTTTTAAATAAAAATTTTAATTATTATAATAAGTATGATAAATATTAATAATCAATAAAATAACTTATCATCTATTATATTATTAATTATTAATTATTTTTAAATAAAAAATTTAGTTGATTTAAATTATAAACAAATATAATTAAATACTGATAATCATAAAAATAATTTACATTCTATTATATTAATCATTATTTCTTTAAAATTAAAAATTTAAATTGTAATAACAAGTATAATTAATTATTAATAATTAAAAAAAATAACTTACCAACTAATAAAATTTATTTTTTAAATAAAGATTTAATTGACTTTAAAATTATAATAATAAATATAATAAAATATTGAATAATTAATAAAAATAATTTACTTCCTAATAAATTATTTTTTAAATAAAAATTAGTTAATTTTAAATTATAATATTAAATATAAGATCTTTGCTATAAAAATGAAAAAATTTTTAGAAAAAATCAATTTTATTTTATATATCAAATATGATTTTAGGTTAAAATATATTTAGATTTAGTATTAGCTTATTTTATTTTTTCTAGTTATTTTTTCCTTTCTATTGCAAAAATTCTATATAATTAAATTCTGATAATCATAAAAAAAACTTACTATCTATTATATTATTAATTATTTTTTTAAATAAAAATTTAATTGACTTTAAATTATAATAAAAAATATAATTATTAATTAATTTCTTACTTTCTGTAATATTATAAAGAATATTAATATTTTTTATTTAAAATATAATAAATATAATTAAAAATATTTACCATCTAAATTATTAATATTTTATTTTAATGAAAATTTTATTTATATATTATAATAAATATTAAATAAAATTATAAATATAAATAATTTACCAACTAAAATATTAGTAATTACAATTAAAATTTTATATAATAAATTAAATTAAAATATCAAAAACAAATAACTTACTCCCTATAGTTTTAAATATTTTTGAATAATAGTTTAATTAGATTTAAATTATATAAATTAAAAATATAATAAAAATTAAATAATTTATAATCTAAGTATTATTAAATTTTTTTTAAAAAAAAATATTAATTATTATATAATTATATAAGTAAATAATAGATAAATAAAGTTTATTTACCATTTAATTCTTCTAATATAGGAATATCTGATACTGATTCTATTATAATATATTAATTTAAGAAAATTTTGAAATTAATTACTATGGTTTATATTAAAATATAAAGTTTATTACCATTTAATAGGAATATCTGATACTGATTCTATTATAATATATTATATTTAAGAAAATTTTGAAATTAATTACTATGGTTTAATCAAAATCTAATATTTAAACAATTTATAAATGTTCTTTACCATTTAGTCTTTCTAATATTTGACCAATTATTGAATATAATTAATAGATTATTATATTTGTTGATTAATTATATTTGTTATTGTATTTACCTTTATCACTTGAAATTTGTACTTATTTCAAATTTATTAAAATTTATAGTAAATAAAAACATAAATAACAAATTACAGTATTATAGTTATTATTAAATTCACCTTCAACACTCATGGTTAATTCTACATTATAAAATATAATTAACAAATTCTCTTAGTTTTGGTTAATTATTTATAGAAAATGCTGTATTTACCTTCATCAATTGAAACTGATTCTATATTCAAATTTGATATATTTAATATTAGCAAACAAAAATGAGTATAATTAAAGATATATATTACCTTCTAATGGGGAAGCTTTTTTAGCATCCGAAACTGGCTCTAATGTAAATTCATGAAATAAAAAAGATTTTAGAATATTATCCAACTGTAAATTAACTCATTTTAGTCATACGAAGCTTCATACCTTTTATCCCTTTTTGTTGTTTGGTGAAAATATTTTTTAGTTTCTTTATTACACTCTTACCTTTATAATTACTATTAGGCATTGTTATTAATTTATATAATAAAAAAAAAAAGTTTTTTTTTTTAAAAAAAAAAAATTTATTTCTTTGTATCACGATAACAAATGTAATATTGTCAAGGTATGTAGATCTTACCGCAGTATTTCCCTGCGTGATATAATTTGTCACTAGTGTTACTTCCCTCTTTTACTAAGTATTCTTAAATTAAAAATCTATTTGTCCACTATACATCACATGTGCGCCACCAGCAAAATGCCGTGATGCCGGCCATTTCGTGACATTTTTGATGGATACGCAGGGGAAGTCGTATGTGAAGCACGACACTTTAGAAATATTTACTAATTCGTTGGTTTACAGCTAATTTCATAAGTCACGGAACAGCCGATAATAACCGAGAATTTTCCGAGAAAATTTATAAGGATTTGAAAAAGCCAACCAAATTATATATGGGTAAAAAAAATTTGTCGCTATATTCGGAATACTGATCGATAATGTTTTTTCTTCAAAAATTCTATGCCGAGTTTTTTTATCGATCTGTAAAATGATCGTCCGTCCCGTGACTTTTGAAATTAACCGTAAAAACTGCGACAATATTTAAATAAGGATAGAATGGGTTTTGTTAGCTTGAGAGAAAGGCGATGGATGCGAATTCCGGCCAATCATATTAAACGATCATTAAGTACAAAATTTATTAAGAAATTTGGAAAATACAAAAGAAAACTGCCTTACTCTTCACCGTAATGATCTTTAAGAGAAGATATCCCAATTTCTCTATCTAAAGCAAAGACGAAGTTTAATTATAAAAAAAAATTTTTATAAACATCAATTGATCAATCAATGCTATATGATCCGAATAATTAATTAGACGGGAATGGGGTTCTAATGCCGATGGAGCTGCTGATGTCATGATGGATATGAAGAAGGTGAATAATTGATTTTTTTTATCTAAATTGCATATTTTGACTATCTATTTATTTATTTTTTTTTAAAAAAAAAAATTAGCTATCTTTGTATAATATAAATGATTATGCATGATGAGAGGGTGTTCTTTACTAAGCGTTTGTAGCTATTAATCGGCCTATCGGCCGATCATTTATCCAACCCTGAATGCCAACATCAGATCTGGTGACAATTAAGTGATTATTTAAGCGAGCTTTTACAACTCATTCTTTCAAATTAATTTTTTAAAATTAATTTTTTTTAAAAATGTCGATACAATTTTTCTCCAAGTTAAGCCAATATTATATTGAAATATTTTAGATGATGTTACGATATCACAATTGAAGTTGGTAAAGAACCGAATGTAAAAATATTTCGCGCATATGATTATATTGTGTTACCGTTCTCCATTTTGAGGCAAAAGTTGTCTTCCAATAGAAAGGATGATGATGACGCCCTAGTTCATATTAATTTATGGTGGAACTATTTCATTAAATGAACAAGATACTTCAAATACTTTAAAAATATTGACTGCTGTCTATGAACTGTTGATTATTTACAGAATTATTTAATTGAAAACAAATCTGAATGGCTAGATGTTTGTCATTTGCTATAAAAATCAAATCACGAGAAATAGTAAATTTCAGTTCATAATATATGTATGATCGCAATCAAATATTGCAAAAAAAAGAATTTCTCAAAATTAAATGGAAATTACATGCCTCTTAACCATTCCATCACAACAATTTTAGTTGCTTGAATAATTATATCTTCGGAACTTTCAAGGGAAAAGAGGGTTAAGGCTTGCTAGATTTAGAAGGTGGTGTCCCACGTCGTCTATACAACAATTGCAGAGTGTTGTATCTGTTTCTAAGACGTAAAAATTAAGTTTTTTCACCTCTACATTTGCCTGCAAGAATGCATGCTCTAATTAAATAATATCAATTATTTACTCTGCATGCTTTGTAATTAAATCCGAGGTAAGGATTAAATTTAAGTTTCGCCGCGATGAAAATCTGGTCTAAACGTTACCATTTATTATGGTTTAGTAACAAAACTTTATATATATATATATATAAAAGGTACAAGGATTGAAAAGATCACCTGTAAATATATTTGTAACAGTAATCTTGTAAAAAATAGGTAATTGTCGCTATGTCGAACTTATGACATTATGGATCAGGAAGCGCTTAATTATATTTACAGATAGAAGTTGTATTACAAATATAAGGAAAAGCAAGTTCAAATACAATTATATACAGTATGTGACATTTTTTTTTTACAATTCAAGCGGTTAATTTTGGTTAAATAATGGGTTCCTTTTAATATTCTCTTCAGAAGTATCAGAGTTTATTCTAAAAGTACTCTTCACAGAAAATTTTCACGTGATTTACTTTGAGATCTTAATAAAATTATTTATTTCTGCGTTGCGAATATTATATTTGACATATGCCCTACTGTAAAAAATTCATCTGTTCAATTTATTATGATTATTTGCCGCAAAAATAATTTGCTCAATTAAAAGAAATAAATTACTTGGGTATACTTAAAATATCCTTATTTATTTATATTTTATTTTTATTTAGCAATTTCACATGGTTTATATAAATCAATATATTGATTTAAGTTGAACATTCTAATTTTCGAAGTTCCACTTCATCAATAATTAGGAAAAGGATTCTGAAAACCTGTGCCACTTTGCTTAAATTTATATGTAGTAGGTTATTGTCCGAGATCGTTTCGGGGCGACTAGATCAAAGATTTTATGCCTAAAAAATTATTTTATTATTTAGCCAATTTTAAATATAATGATCCTAGAGATAGTGATATATAATCAATTATTAATTGTATTTCAATTGATAAATCAAATAAGAATTGGGTTATACAGTTATATCGTGTAAATTTAAATGGAAAAATTGAAAATGAAATTGATCTTCAATGCATATAATCAAGGTTCTTTATTTATTTATTTTATCGTTACATATTTTTTATAAAGAAACTAACATTCATATATTTAGAATTGCAAAACTTTTCTGCATAAAAGAATTTAATTGAGAGTCAATTAATGACAACTGATCTCTCACTTCCAATGTATTTTTAAAGAAAATATATTTAATAATTGTTCTTTTATATTTAATATTAATAGTAAATATAATTTAATTAAGTATATATAATAATTAACAAATAATTAACATATTAAACTTTTTTTAATGTATTTTGATATAAGTAATAACTTATATTGTAATTTCATGGTCGAAGTATAAATAAACTCTGTCCGTAAAAAATTATTCCACGGACAAAGTATAATAATCATATACGGTCATATAAATATTGAAATAATATTTGTCAGTGATCCTATAAAAAATAAATATCTGGAAAATATCATCGAAATGTCCTGAATCTATCCAGGTATATCAGAAAATGTCTGGAAAATAACCATTATTTGTCCTAAAAAATGATCAAGTTTGCTGTTCAGACTTATTCAAACTTTTAGAAACATCCAAAATACAGTGACGGTCAAAAGAATTGCATCACCTGAATGCAAATCTTCAAATTGCAATTTCTTGAGATTAAGAAATCACAGTGTTATAAAACTTATTTAAGGGGTTCGTCATACCCTATTTTATCAATCTATATAATCTTTTTTTTTAAGAAAACAAAAATTATTTTTCGCGAAATGTAAAAACATACAAATTGAGCGATGCATTTATTATGACCG
>CAJVPP010001387.1:0-20351 GCA_910592005.1 Funneliformis mosseae | reverse complement strand
TGTAATACCACCTTCAATATTGTCTAGAAATTTCTTCATTTCGATAATATCAGAACTTAAAATTGAAATCAATTGTTCATTTGTAATAGATCGGGCCAAATTTAAATGAATCGAATAATTATCAAAGTCTTTTATAATCTTCTCAAACGTTTCTTTAATGTTCTCACTTGAGACAAATTTTTTAAATTTCGATAATTGGGAAATATCACTAGAAAATTCTTTAATTTGTTTTAGGCAATTTGTCAATTTAGAAAAGGCATTATAATAATTCTGATTACAAAACTTATACAAGTTATCCTCCCTTTGTCTTATCAACCCTCTAATTGTAACTTCTACAGCCTCAACTCTCGTGACTAATGCCCCGCAAGTTTTTTTGTTATATTGAACATTCTCATATGCATCCGCTATGTCTTTTGTTAATTTCGTTATAGTAGTTACGAGAGGCATGAAAGGTGCAATTATATCGTTTATGCATTTCATCATTCGATCCTTAATTGACCTAGAATCTGGATCGGGATTAATAAAAGAAGATAGAAAATTTAACGTATTTCAAGAAAAGTTAAAAATAAATTTATAAGTTTACATACCATCAAGTGGTAAAGTATGTCCAAATAATTCCAAAGGATATTCTATCTTCACATGATCAATCTTTAAACTTCCGTAACCTGAACGTAATATACAAATATCTAAATCTATATCGACGGTTGTGTCGTTATCTTCCTCATGTTGAGAGTCAGAGTCACTATCGGAAATTATATTTGAATTTGAACTTTTCAAAATTTGATTATTATTATACATTGATTCATTTATTTGAAACGTGATATAATTCTTTGACCATTTTAATAGCTTAATATCAAAAGTTGTTGATGGATGGTATGCATTAACGAGGATACTACATCCATGAGATAAAGGAAAACGAGTTTCAACATCATACATAGATTTGTATGGTTGATAATTAATGGATTTTTTAATACGTTCGACTTGAATTTCTCGATTATTTGGGCTAAAAACCGATAATTTCAAAGGATTCCCGACTATCATCCATAAAATAAAACAATCTCTAACATCGATCTTTGATTTTCGTGAAGTTCTTATCATTGCGGAAAATCCATTGGCGTCATAGAATCTAAATTTTACTAAATAATCATCTATCTTTTTGCCTCCTGAAACTATTGATCCAAATACTTTATAATCTTTATCATTCAATATCGGTTCTATATTTATACGTTTGTAGTGTTCGGTATTGTTACCGTCTAAATCTTTCAAATCAGAAATTCCGGTCATTATAATTTTGTCAATTTCCTTATTTAATAGAATATCTATCTCTTTCTGTCGCTCAGCGCAAAGAATTTTGTGTAAGGAAATTGTTTGATCAAGTTCAATAATTTCAAGTTTGGTATGGATATCTTGAATCCAACTAGATAATTCGCCATCGGTATCGATAATATCACCACCTTGCGTCAACAGGTATGAAACATTTACATTTAAACGTGAGTTTAAATTGTCAAATGTTAATGATCCTAGATCAACATTTTCAGTATTGTTAAAAGAAATATCGGGTAAAATATTCTTGAGTGATCTTCCCAAGACAATCCTTTGTGGAAATAAATGTCCAAATTTGTCAAATGTGTCTTGTAAGGCTTTAAATGGCTCCATGCTATTAAGTGACCTTTCTATATATTGATTAAGGTTTTCTGAGGGAATAATGCAAGCCATAGGTACAATAATTTCATATCGTTCATACTTGACTACCAAATGAATATAATCTTTGTTGTTAAAATTATCAGCTTTAGTATATTTGTTAATAAATGGAGAGGAATTCATATCTGTATCCGAGGAAATATTATTTGTTATCAAAAATTCTTCTAAATTTGTTGTCGGTTTTATCATTTTCATATGACATTTATCAAGCGACTTGATTTCAGGCATCTTTTTGAAATTAACGGCGAATTCCTTGCTAATATCGATTTCAAAGTGCTTGTTAAATATTAACCCTTGACGTAGGTGAAAATCTTTAACCCATCTCGTTAAATTAACGTACACTGCATCACCGACCCACTCTTTAAAGCCTGATTTGTTCTCATAATTATAAACTCCGGGTTGTATTTCCTTGGAAGTTTCCGAGACATCAATTGATTGTCTTAGTTGAGAAACGGGAACGATATCATTATAAGAAACTATATCAAACATATTCTTTTGAAATAGGTTATGCATCCAAATTGTCAAATCTTTCAGAGTTTTTATCTCTAGTCCATTTGAAGTTTCTATCTCTGGAAAATAATCCCATTCAGATACATCGTTTAACGGATTTTCTAATTTATATTTAGCAGAGTTATATATCCATGATAAGAGTGACCGTACTAGATCAATTTGTATTGGACTTGCCGTATTTAAATTCTTGATAAATAATTTACCGCCAACCAAAACTTTCCTTGCAAAGTAATGTCCATATGCTTGTTCGTCGTCACCATTTGTACATTTTGAAAACGTTTTCAACAATTCACCTTTATAAGAGAATTCAGCAATTGGAAAATTAAGACAAACGTCGAAATGTTGTAAATGTGAAAGGTTGATTTCATTGTTGAATGAGAGCAAATTTGTAAGTGACTTTGGATCGTTTACATTAGTGTAAACAATAGGCTCCCCTCTAAAAAATTTTATTTTTAAATCGCCATCAACAAAAATAGCTTCGTTACTTGATCTTATGCTACGTCCATCCAAGAATAAACCATAATTCAACTTGAGTTGTTGAATTATTTGTTGCTCCGTTGTTGCCGCATTAGATGCGGACATTTTTTTTTTTTTTTTTTTTTTTTTTTATAAAAAAAATTGTTTTTGAGAATGAAAAGAAATTGAGAAAATTTTTTTAACATAATTGGAACGATCTACATTTATTAGCCGAAAACATGTGTCAGCTGATTCTCCTAAACAAAAAGTCAATATATCGGACCTTTTTTCGTCTCTCCGGGGGATCGGCAGACCCTCGGGTCAAAATTGGTTTTTTCATTTGTGAATTTGTGTTACGGAAAATGTTTATAAAATAGGAGGAAAATCGTGAACTTTTTTTATTGTATTCTGAAAAAAAGTTGTTTCATCACGAACGGAGTTGAAAATGTTTGGATTCAATTTTCCTATAAAAGAAACTGATGACAATGAAAAGAAAAAGGAAAAAGAGAAGGAAGATGATGACAAGGATAGTGATAAAGAGGATAATGTTAAAGAAGTGATAGTCCATTACCCTGATTCCGAACAACCTGCATTAGTCAATTTGAATCTTAAGGATACATTATCAAAGGTTCGTACGACACTTGAAGAGAATGACAAGATTAAAATGAATGTTATGTTTTTATTTACACGAAAGACTGCGGAAGGAAAATTCGCCGAGATATCACAGGGAAACGAAGATGGATTTGAGTTAAATAGAATTATAGACAAATCGGAAAATAACGGTTCTTTCGATTATACATTACATTTACAATCAAACCTATGCTGGGAGCTTCTGAACAAATTGCATGAGTTGGATTATGGACGTTTCATGACAATTGATGGAATAGTGAGAGCAAAGAATAAAGCTTATGAAATGAAGGATTGTGAATTGAAAGACATTAGTAATGAGTTTGCAAAAGAGAAATTTGAAATTAAAACAGAAAGAGACGAGATGATGCAAAAAAATTTATTTTTCAGTGCCAGTGGGAATGTAAAAGATTTTGTAGAGTTGGGAATATCGAGTGAAAAGTTAAAAAATAAACAAGTCAAATTTGAAACAAATTATTCCTATCATTATATAAAATTTGGAAAAGTGTCTTTGGAATTTAGCAAGTATTTAAAACCAACAACAGAATTTATTGAAGCGGTCGAATTAGCCATAGAATCTAAAGATCCTAAAGAAAGTTTTAAACGAATTATAGCGGATTATGGTCAATTCGTTCCAACTAAAGTCATTTTGGGCGGAAGAGCTTATTTCAAAGAATTATCGGCTATGATAGAAAGCTCACAAGAACGTGCTAATGAAAATGTAGTAAATGCAGAAATTAAAATGATAAAAGGTAAAGCAAGAGAAGGTTTAAAAAGTTTAGATAAAAGATCTACATCGCTTCACCATGAATGTTCCAAATTAATCGGAGGAGATCAACCTGATCGTTTTGAAAATTTTGAAGAGAAAGACTGGACCAAATCACTAAAGCATCATAGCAAATGGAAATGCATAGAGTATCAATACCCAATTGGTATTTTTCAAATTTTATCTTCCACATTACGTAAACGAATAATTTCATCTTTAGGAAAAAGGATTCTTTATTCGAAAATTGAAAACATCGAATATCAGCTGAGGGAAGATCCAGAAGTCATTGATTTAAGTATACCGAAAAATATTTCAGAAATGTTTCGAAACAAGGATGCAGATTGTAACATGTTTGCAACAGTTGTTGATTCGACACAGTCAAGTGGTTTTTTTACCTGTCAAATACTTTGTTCATCAAATGCTGTTCCTAGACTTGTAATTCATTGTACTCAAAGAAGGTTTAAAACGCGTCAATGCAAATTAAAAATTAGATGGATGGTTATTGGTTATGATACAGAATTCAATTATACATTGTTAGATTATAATTATCAATTAAAAATTCTGAAGAATAGCTTTAACGTTAATACGGCAACACAGTTTCATAAAGAATCATTAGATATTGAGTGTGACACAACGGAGGAAAATTTTTTCGTTGGAATTCCTACATTAAGTACACTAGAATCTTCAAATAAGCATCTCATCATAGGACACCATTTTGTAAATACTCAAGGGAATAAAACCAATGCATGTGTATATTCTTATTGCTCAAAGAAAAATAGTTATGACAAGTTGCCTAGCTTTACTTTTTATACACTTGTAATTCCAAATTATAATAACCCAAATACTTACGGTACACTAAAATTTAAAAAATCCCGCTACCGCAAAAAACTACATATTGAACTTTGCAAAGATTCTACCAATCCTTCAAAACCAAAATATGTTAGCTTATATTCCACAGACGAGAGGAATGTTGGTCCAATTTTTCTGAAACAAAATATTTATCGAATTAGAATGAAAAATATTAATTGTAAGAGTAAAGACTGTTTTGTTTGTACAGACAAAAATTTAAAGATTTCAAAAGAAAAAATTGCATGTTATTACTTTGATCCGTACGTAAGGTATTATTTTTGTTGTTGTATTTGTTGTTGTTTTTAGTTCTTTGCAAAACTAATTAAATGAATTTGATTTCTATTAGCGACGAGGTTAATAATTGCGTGTGTTAATTTAAATCTATAGATTAGAATTAAATTAGATGATATATTGCTATAGAGTCATATAAAAAAAATAAGCTTGTATTATACAATTGTCCTATATTTAATATTTTTATTTATTTATATTTTTTTTTTTTCCTTATCAATCAATAAATTTATATATTTTTTATACTATATATTAAACAAAGATTGGATATTACTTTTAGTGTAAATTATTTTGTTTATGAACTAATTTCTAGCACACTCTGCTCTTAAGATCTTCTGATATCATATTATCTGTATTATTGTCTTCAACTCATTCTTTTAATTCTTTTAATATATTCATGAAAACTTTTTTTTTTCAATTAGTCGATCTAATTATTGTGTAAAAGAGACAGACCTACAACTTCCGCGCACAAATTACACTTCCGAATGAACACTTGCTGTATATTTTTTAGTGAGAAAATTCATAAGCGTGATTATAATATTTCCCCCTTTTTTTTGGTCAGATTCCCGCCCCTTTAGTTATGAGCTTTCAGCGATCGGCACCCATGCCGAGTTTGATTCTTGGTTATGACCATGGCAGATATCATTGTAGCAGGCCACGTGATTATAATATCGGTTTCTTTGTAATGTTTCTTTTAAATAAAATTTTAGATTAAAATCAATCAAGTAGGTAAAGTATAAGCGAAATTATTCATATCAAATAATTTCAATATTCACCTCATAATTTATAAATGGATCGTTGAAAATTGGTCTTCTACGTCCAAAATATAATAATTTTTAATCCTTTTTAGAAAAAGTTGGGTACAATCACATACAGAAATCCGATTGTCATCAAATAGGAAAAACATTCTTATTACGAACTGATGAATTTCTTGAATAATATTCAGATAAGTTATAATGATCAGAGTTTCCACTATATGGGTTGATTGCTAGGAAAATCAGGTTCCGGGAATTTTTTAGCAAAATTGAGATTTTTATTGCATTTTAGTTTTTGATGTTATTAGATTAAAATGTATTAAGCTCTTAATTTTAGTCAAAAATTTCTCGGAACCTGATTTTCCTAGAAACACTCCCATATAACACTACTCCCATTAACAGTTCTACCCGTATCAATAATGGACTTTTCTCGCATCTACCTTAAATTTTGAATCTTGGAAGCGAAAGGTCCTTCGTTTCGTTGTCGGTAGCGTTAACGTTATCGAATAAGTCCTTCCGTTTCGTTTGTAAGGAGTGTAGCGTTATCGAAAAAATTATTCTTAAAGTTAATAAAGACTTTTTACGTTCTTCGAAGCCAAAAATTAGCGAAATAGTATTTGGCAGAAATACTTTTTGTTAGTTTCTTTTTAAGCGAAAAAGTAAAGTAAAAGAAATTTCTCAGGTTGGGGCACATTTTTATATATCAACGATGGAATATTTTTAGAACAAAACTTACGTATCATCTGTCTACCTTCCAAATTAGGACAAATATTATTGATTCATATCCTCATATAGTAAATAAACATTGGTTTGGAAATTCTTTTAACAATGACGATCACCACCTGACAAAACGTCATAGATAATATATCGAAAATCTAACATATAATTTCTTATGGTTTATACAGTAGTATGATTTAATTAAGAGGTCAAAAAATATTTTTGCATCTAATTAATACGTAGTTTCTTAATAAGTTAATTTAACTAAGATTGTTAAAGAATAGTTAAAAAATAGTTTATAAATTTAAATCTTAAAAAAATTGGATGATGATGTATAATTAAATCCTTAAATTAATAAATCAACTCAATCAACAAATTAAATCCTCAATAAGACATTTTATATAAACATAATGATTAATAAAGTTTAGTTTTTAATCTATCATTCTCTCGCTCGCTTCTTAATACACTTTATTAAATGAAATTTTTAAAGGATTTCCGTAAAGGTCAATATCAATATTACAAAATAATTACGAGTTATATTTAGTAATGTTCTCATGATTGTAGGTAACGAAACACCCGTACAAAAACTTGCCCGAAAAAGCAGTAAAGGTATGTAGAGAACAATGGTCAATAATCCAATATTAGATGCAATTATTAAATATTCAGTGCCTTTTGCTTTACCCAACGTGCTTCAAAAAAAAAACGTTATCACTACGAATGTGCTTTACCCGTAAAAACATGATGACAATCGATGATCCAGCAATCGTGTACAATGGAATGATCCAGGATTCAACGATGTTTCAGCAATACCTGGCTGTAGAAATGGCGTTGCTGGACAAACACTAATGCGATTATAGCTCATTTTACAGCAAACGAACAAACAATGATCTTGGATAGTGTGAAAAAATCCCCAAAGGTATTAAAGTTTTATTTCTTATATTCACCTATATTCTCCGTTTTCTTTCCCTTTCATATATCCATTTCTTTTTAAATAGGGTTATCATCAGAATGGTATACCGGACGTATGTGTGAGGACAAATTGTGTCTGCACCTTTCGGTTATGCGTTTAATCAAAATCGTAAATGCCCACTGTGTAGTGAAATTAACGTAGAATTCAATATAGTTTTCTTAATTATTTTCTTCTCTATATCACATTTTACTTTTCATTATGTACTACTTCATATGAATTGCTAAGAATAAAGATTTCAGGCCAGATAAATGGTTTATATTTGGCGCAGTAAGCACGTGATGAACACGACGATAAATTATTTTTAAAATTTCACATTAAAAAGCAATTGTTTGACAGTCACAAAAAGCAGCCAACGAGAATAATAACACCAGGAGATATCAAGCAATATGCGCCGAATTAGGAGACGTCAATGGAGGCAATGGATCAGGTGATGTTGGAACGATTTATATGTTCATTAGATATATTGAGTAAGCGAGTTATAGAAAAATGTCATTATACATAACATTATATACTAATACTTTGTATAATTTCTATTTGCTATTTTACATGAAGAAAATTGATCACATTACGGAATGTCACATTACAGTACCCATGACATTCGTGTTTTTGCAAGAAAGCCATGTGTATGCTTTATGCGGGTTGGTGTGTAAATGTTCACCGATTTCACATAAATATTATGTATTAATTTGCCAGAGGGTGGAAAATCCACACCGCTTCGCAATAAATTCATCATATTACCAATGATTAAATCTTTTATTTAATATTCTAGTATAAAGAAGTAATTATGATTTACTAATGGAATTAATAATTTAGATATTCTTTTTATTGAATTTAACAAAATATCTAAACCTTTATTTTTTTTAGGTTTTTTCAGTAAATTTCAATAAGCCTTTATATGACAAAGTTCGGGCACCTGAGCAAGGTTCACCTTGGGGTGGGTGTCAGCAACGACAGCAACGATTCAACCAAGACTTCTCGATAACAGAACAGAAATCCATCAAAAGATTTCTTTTTTTACGTAGTAAAAACACATAATATTTCGGTACTCATCATTCAAATATCTAAAGAATCAACTAATGAAAATAAAGATAAAGTATGACCGTTGAAAGGGATTACTTAAAGAAGTAAAATATTTATACGTTTTAGCTGTTGGAAAACTTGAATAAATACAAAAAAACAATGGATAATTTTTTATTTATTTAATTTAATTTGAAAGATAAATACAAAACGCGTAAATTTCAAAGAAAGTTATCACCAATACATAAAATTACAAAAATCACGTGGGAAAATAAGTGTAAAATAATTAAGTTCTTTTAGCAACAACACATCGATCTTTGTTCGCAACGTCTTTCCAAATTTCTACATGGCTAAAACCACAATTCTTTAAATTATTAACTACATCACTAACTTGGTGGCTTCCACCAATTTCCATAATTAACTGCGGCAAATCACTTTTCGTATCATACAATAACCCTTTATCTTTTGCAAGGTGAGCGATACGTTTATGGAACGCGGTACCACCTTCTTCGGCAACCAAGGCAATTTTATCTTCCCACAATTTAACATCATCTTGCAATGTTTTATATTCTTCGTGAGTAACATAAGGTGGATTAGATAATATTAAATCGAATCCTTTTCCAATTTCCGTCGAATTTTTAATGAATAAATCAAGTTCATCTCGAGTTGCCTTCAAAATATCCAATTTAGAGAATTTTACCGAATTTTTTAATCGATTTTTTGAGTTAAATATGTGATGATTTAATTTAGCCAAGGAGAGTGCATTAGGTGATATATCTATGCCATGTATGTTGCTTGAATTTGTTGGAAGATGATGCGAAAGTGATAATGCGATACACCCTGATCCTGTACATATATCCAAAATTTCGAACTTTGTCATTTCTTTTCGCTGTCGAAGAAATGGTATAAGCATTGAAATGATTTTACTCGTCCATTCTTCTGTTTCCCATCTTGGAATCAACACGGGTGGTTTAGTAATGATTTCCAAATCACAAAATGGTTGCGTACCAAGTATATATTGTAAAGGTTTTGATTTTTCAACTCTTTCATTAATTAATTCGTTTAATAACCTTTTTTCAAAAACATTCAAATTTATTTTCTCAATTAAAGAAATTTCTGATAAGGGTTTCCTTGTTTGTTGTAATACATGCTGTGTGAGCCATTTCAATTCTTGTTTAGCTTGATTAATGTTATTTCCATTTACTGAAACTAATCTTTTAATCATCTGTATCATTGAGATATGAAGCAAAATAAAAAAATAAATCTCTATTTTTTTTAATCATCATAGTTGCGATTATCTTTTGTCATGTGACAATTTATTCGTGAAACGTAAATCGGTAAAGCAAGCTTTCTGGAAAGGTTCAGTGAAAAGGTCGGAAGTCACTCTATGGTCTAAATTTCCGTTGTAAGGGATGAACTTTGAAGACTTTTCACGCCATCAATTAAGAGAGAATCTGTCGCAATATCATGTGATATACATTAAGAAGCTTCACATTATATATTAACTAAAATTTATAGGATTCACAATAATTCTAATTTTTTCGAATACCTATTTATTCCTGATCAAGATTAGTAAATATCCCGATTGAAATACGATTAATAAAATGCGAAGCACTTACTGCGGTAGATATTGATTCGAAAAAAAAGAAAGCATACATGAGCGAAGCGACACAAATTTTTTATTTGCAATACATTGAATAAATACAAAATTTTGGGTCACACCATAATAAATAACATTTCTATGCTAATGACTGCGGTAAATTTCTGCAGTCTTTATTTTTTACTTCGCATTTCGCTTGTCAATGTCTTGTCCGGAGCTTTCTCGCAGCTAGAGAGCTATTAAATCATTATACTCCGTCGAATCCTTTCGACAATTTATATTTTAGACTATCCATCATGCACGTAACGAGTGGAGAGTTATATTATGGATAGCAGCGAAAACATATATAATTTTTATTTTTAGCTGAAACAAAGTCATATATGAATTGTGATGCAATATTATAAAGCTCTACATCAAGAGCGAACTTAACATGAAACAAATCAATGGGAATAGAATCTCAAAATTAGTTGGCACCCATCACAAAGACAATCCAGTTGAATATTGATAAACATTTTGTCCAAGTTGTGGGTTGATTGGATTTCCCTCATCGTCTTTTGTTTCAAATTTGTACTAAATTAAAGAATAACTTAAATTTGTTTTCAATTCTATGCTAAAGTACATAATAACATAACATACTATTGTTAGGTTTAATGCACCCAGCAGCTGTTCGAACATTTTTGCAATAATGCCAGGCCTATTAACGTTTCGGATAATTTGTTTTCGGTTTATAAATTTTGTTTAGAGTTAATTATTGTCGTAAGGCATACTTGTTGCATTTTCGCTTGAATTATTAGCATAATTTATTAATTAATAATCAAAAGAAGTGAAATAGACGGTCTAATTCGTGGTATAATTCTTTCTAATTCATAAAATCTTTTTAATAAAATGTTGTTTCATCCCCCATTACATAGAATGATACTTTGTACGATTTAATTGATAAATATTTTTATTAATCGGAAAATTGATGCGTTGTAATTTTTTGAACAACAATTGTCTAACTTGAACCAAGAACTTGATCATAAGTTAATATACAGTAAATCTAAAATAACTTTAACAAAGATCATCCATCCAGCAAATGGATCGTTGTGGCTTTTTTGAAAATTATTTTTGATTAATGATGTTGATTAAATACCTAATTTGAAAATATCACATACGTGATATTTTGACGATGATAGTTTTTGATTATCAAACGAATATTATAACTTTTATTTCTTTTATAAAAAAAAAAGCAAGCGGAAAAAACAAACGATTAATCATCGTTATTCATATAAATGCCAAAATCCATGCTATCGGTCATAATTTTTCTTGCATGTTCCAAAGTTATATTACCACCATAATCATCCCGAATTAGTCTAATTGTTACTTCCGGTACTAAAATTTCATAGATATAATCTGTTGGCTTTAGTGGAAAAGATACACCTTGTGTAAGAATATGAGAAGAAATGAACATTTGAATCAATTTACTAGCAATACTAAATAACCCTTTTGGTCCATAATATCCTGGCTGTAATACAATAATTATAAAGTTAACTAAATAATAAAATATGTAATCGCATCGCAATATATTTATTAAATATATTACCTGAAAGATTTCAAATCTATTCATATATACCATAGGTAGTTCAGCTTTTTTTCCGAGTTCTTCATGAATATAAAAAGCAAATTCTCGATAATAACTTGTAACATCTCCATTGATTATTTCAAAAAGCTCCTTTTTAAAAGTAAAAATGCGTGATGGTAATTGATCAAAATCAATAAATTTCGGATATCCTTTTGATAAACCAATAGGAATAGTCTTTGTTTCTGCACGGTGCATAAAGCAAAATTCTTGTCTATCGCATTCAGTTATACCAATTCCAGCTTGTAAAAACTGTAATTTTTGTTGCAATCTTTCTGAGAGTGTACTAGGTATCGATTCATTACAATAAATACATAAACTTTCACATACACTTATTTTGGATATAGGAGTGGATAAAGTGCAGAAATGGATGAAGATGTGGAAGTTGCAGAAATAGAGGTGTGTGTGGATGTTGTAGAGATAGATGAAGGTGCAGAAGTCAATGAAGGTATAGGAATGGATGAGAATATGGAATTTGATGATGATGTAGGAATAGACGAAGATGTAGAAGCGCCTAATTGAAAAACAAACTCTTTATTTAGTGATTGTTTTTTTGGATTTGATGGTGATGCAGTTTGCAAATCTATACTTGTCAACCAAGTTGCCTTACGTGGGCTGTTAATAAGGTAACGATAATACATTGTCATTCGTAACTGCATTAAATTGTTATATAGTTAGAATTACAAACAATTCTTCTCATAGATTAAAATTAAAATGATCTACCTTAAACTTCTTTATTACTTCAACAGCATTTCCAATCTCTGAGAAGCATACACTTGAATTTGGTAGAATAAATGCATCAAATTCATCAACAACATACATGTTATTGATCAAATGCATACTCAAAAAATGATATTCGCATCCTATCCACATTGATCAAGTTAGCTAATGGTTTTTAATATAATAATCATAAGGGCTTGTATCAACACCTACCATATACTAAAATTGAAAATGATTGTAAACTTGAGGCATTCTTACTATATGCATATTGATATCGAAGTGAAATCATCATTGCTATAATTAATAGAGAACCAAAATCAGTTAAACATCGTATTAAACTTCTAACCAAATTATGTTATACCTTTCAATAATTTCGTCAAATCATCGTTTTTGAAGTTGTTATTGTTAATTAATGCATTACCGACTACTTCGAAGAATCCGACTTCAACATTTGAACCATGTACATTCATATATATAACACCGTCGTGTTTGTCTCCTAATTTTTCACGCTCATTGTCTGTCTTTGAGAAGTTTCGTTGCCGTTTTCGCGTTCCATTTTCAATCTCTCCACTAGTTTATCACATATAAAGAATTCAGTTTCATAACTGGAAATGAAAGCTTTCATCAGAAACTTACGTATCAATCCAGATTGCATCTTCTACATCGTAAAAGATTGTAGATAAAAGATGGTTAACTAACTCATCTCTGTAACGGAATTCACTCGCAGTTTTGTCTTTCAAAACACTACGATTACGGAGGAATTGATGAGTCCTGATATAAAAAAAAAATTTAATTGTGTATGACATGATATTCATGGTAAACCATCACAAAACCTACATCCGTTTATATAAGTCTTGGCACCAAAATAACTCGTAATTACTTCGGTGCTGGTATTCGTTAGATGGTTGCTTCATAAAAGCCGTAAAAAGTTCATTAAAATCAATATAGAATGTAGTATTGTCCATCTTTTCTTCAAGAATTTTAAGATAGTCATCGACTTGTTTTTTCAATGTACATTTATTCCAAGATTCCTGAATTGTTTCTTGTCTCACAGATTTTTCGGCCTTATCGTTATTATAGTATGTTTGTTAAATCAATGCTCATAATTCCAATATAAATATAAAATAAACTTACCTCTATCCATTCATTTTTTAACTTTTGCATTTGTCCAGTTGATAATACCGTAAAGAGTTTTTTAAAATAAGGAAATTCGACATCAAAGAGGCAGATGACATTATATCGTTCCAGATGAGATTTGGTTTCCAAATTTGCCAGAATCTGATCAAATTCATCCTTATTTTTAGTAAGCGATACAGAAAGTAGAATTAACGATATAGTATAAAGTAGAAACTAAGCTTGCCTCAACTTTTGGAGTATTGAATATGTTCAACGTAACCTGATCTTCGTCTTCTGAACTGTCAAAATCTTCCTCATCCGTTGATACTGTAATAGTATTAAAAAATTTTAACATTATGTTCACGTTATTAGGTATGTTTGCGCTTTCATTGACTGAAAGATCATATTTCTGACAAGTGCATTACGGTCATTGAAATAATAAACATACTTGATTGTCTCCGCTTTTTGTTGGTTGATTGTTCTACTTCTTTGTTCATAAACATGCGCTGTTTACTGTTCGCAATGCTCTTCTCCTTATTGGAGGATCTTAGTTGAATAAAGCTATGTCGAGCCTAATGCGATTTTCATATTTTTGAAATCAGAATACAAAATGTTACATAAGACCCAAAAATAACATACCATCTCTATCTTCTCTTTATCCTTAGTTCTGCGCAATCTTTTAGTTTTATTTATTTTACTTGACATTCTGTTTGCAGGAAAAGCAATTTAGGCTTTAGTGTTTAAGACTGACTTTGACGCGTCGCGTCTTTTAGTATTCTTTTCCGTGATCAGCAAATACCACGTGACGGTAAGATTTGTATTCCACAAAGTTTTTCACAATAACGTGATTTTTTGACCGGCATTATAGAAACTTGGCCGAAATTAATCATGTTACAAATAACGTGACAAATAGGATATTTCACATTCAACCTGTTATTGAGATACAAAATGTAAGTCTCCTTCCTGAATGTGTATCTCCACAGTTTTTATGTGTAGAGAACGTTTACGGCTGGCCAGTTCGCTGGACTTGTGAAGCCGGGTTTAAATGGACCCTAGTTCGTACATGCCTGTTGCAAATTCTACAGACCGTAGAACGTTTACGGCTGGCCAGTTCGCTGGACTTGTGAAGCCGGGTTTAAATGGACCCTAGTTCGCGCACAGGCGGTTGCACTTCGAAGAGAAACGTTTATTTATCACATAATCTCACTCTTTATTATTTTCATTCATGTTGTACTTAATATTTACATTATTTAATTTGAAGTATAAGGCTCGATATGTCAAAAGCCTAGAAGATTGTAGACGAAACTTTATTATTACCATTGAGGCCAGCTAAGTAATAACATTATGTGGAGTATGCGAAATATATGACATTCTTTTAAGGGAGGAAGGGAATACGCCATAAATGCGAGTCGCTGCGAAAATTTATTTCTCTGTTTTCGCATATTTCTACACTATTTATTTTTTTCTACCTATATCACTATTATTGCTAACTATGAGATTCTCACACCCCAAAGTCATATACATTGTAAATAGTATTTTTCATCTATCTATATCATTCCACCCCACAGACCAATTCCGCAAGTGAATTCCGGAAATTAGCAGCGAGGCAAAAAAAAAATAAGACAAGGTGAGGTTTCCGATTCACATTCGTTTTCATAATATTCCACAACACCTCATGACCAATAAATTTGTTGCTTAGTACAATACTGCGCCAAATTTTCGGCGAAGATCAAAAATGCCGATATATAGAAGGAAAGTAATGTTCGTATTGTTTTGTGAACATCTATAGAGCCGGAAATTGATTAACGTTGTGGTTACGTCGTTTGAATGATAATCTTAATGATGTAAATAATTATTTGATTATTTTTTCGTTTTATTTGCATAAGGCAGATAAAAGGATTCACTAACAGGGACATCACCTTTTTATATAATTCACAGAATCGATTTTGTTATACGCTTTTGCGTGAAATTAAATCTGATCAACGGCTTCTTCTTAATTTAATAATAAAAGAATTTAACGCCATATTTAAATATCATCCAAGGGTCCCTTTTTAATAATAATACATGTAATAATTTTGAGAATATTCGAGAAATTATTTTGCACGATTACTTATTCTTGTGATACGTGTGAAGTATGTCGATAAAGTTACAATAAAACTTGATCGAAAAAAATGTATTAGCATGCAAGCTTCCCACAATCCTTCCATTATTAATTACGTCTTTGAATACGAGAAAAAATTACATAATACAGGTCAAAACTGCTACATGATAACGCTATTCAGACTAGTTCTTTGAAATGATAAAAATTGCCATTATACTACCTCTCCTTTAATGATATTTTCTGCATAGAGGATAGAATTGTGAACGAGATTTTCTGTAGATGTTTCACGCCCTCCTTTACTATGCTGAAGATTAATTCTAAGTGTAAATCGGGTTTACTAGCAATTAATAACGTCTGCACGTTCAGGACTCACTTTCGATAGCGCCTTCCAGAGTGGAATGAATTGCCAGAAACATGACTAGGTGTTTGAGACTTTGATGCTCTTTCTAGTTATCTTGTGTCTATCTTTTTTTGACTAATTCACCTCAGTTTTAGGTGAATTTCTGGACCAATTTCAGAGAAATCGCCTGAAGAATTAGAGACATGAGTTAAAAAAAAAGTTGCAGTCTCAGAAATTTCCAGTCACGTGAGTGCGGGACTTTGGTCAACATGTTTGCTTGTAGAAAATTTCACTCATAAACCTGAAATTTTTCCAAATTATCCGTTCTTTTATTATTTTGACAAATAAATGAGACTTCATCAGCTCCAGCTTAAAATTTCTTCCCGCTTAGCATAAATAGAATTCTTTTTAGCCTTTCTTATTTTTTGAAATATCCTATTTTACATCAATTTCAGTATAAACTATTCTAAACACCTTTCAGACCCTTTATTAATAACTTTAATTGATTTTCTGAAACAGATTCAAGTATAATTCTTATACAAATTTTTGCATTCCTATCTGGTTATTTTTCTAGAATAAACCATTTGAATAGAAATATCATTTTGAAAGAAATGCATAGCTGATACAATCAATTCTCTATAAATGCATTTTCTATAAATACATATTCTTTATAAATGCATTTTTTTATCTAATTCAACTTGGACTTTAGTATTAAATACACGTTTTTTTTATATATATACTCTCTGTAAATGCATTTTTTATAAAAAATTTTATATAGTTAACTTATAAATTTTTTGTATTACCTTAATTTTAGGTTAATATTATATAGATTTATATATATTCTATAAATATATATCTTCTTTAAATGCACCTTATATCTAATCCTAAGGGTATGTATTTATAAAGAGTTGACTGTACTATTATTTTGATAACTATAGAATAATTTTAACAAATTATTTGCAAAATGAAATATTAGTTAAATATGACCTTAGTTATATGAATATAAAATTTAGTATCATGTGATAAAAATAATAAATTCTCTTAAGAATTATTGCATTTACTAGTCATATTCTAATTATAATCTAAGTATAGTTGATTAATTAAGTAATTTTAAAGCTTTCCTTCTATTTTCTTTACTTTATTTTATCAATAATCCTTTCTTATATATATTATTAAAAAAAAAAATTTTTTTCTTTTTCTTTGATAATTTAAAACTGATAACATTAATTTTTTATTTTGCTTAAATTAAATTATAATACAGTTAAATATATCAATAGGTAACACTTTTGATATCAGTTTTTTTTAAAAAAAAAAAATCATTTTACATCTGCTTAAGATAAGATTTCAATTTCATAATTTAGTTTAATTTTAGTGTTTTCATCTAAGATATCTTTATAAATTTTCTCTAATTTTATAATTTTAATATTATCTAATATTCTTCTTAATGATTTACTTTAACTTTATATTTTTAACTTTAATCTTAACAAATTTTTTTAAGTTTAAAAATTTACCATTTCTTTTAAACTTACTAATTTTAATTAGAAGCTTATAATTCAATTCTTTTAATAAATCAATAAATTATATATTTAATAATAATTTTATATAAAAAATAAAATATTATATAATATAACAAATTATCATATTAATTCTTTTTACAAAATAGATAATTTTTTATTAATACAAAAAGTAATTTATTATTATTAAAGTTTTAATTCAAATTGTTCTAATTTAAATTAATTTGAATTAATATTTAAATTCTTTTTCTAATATAATTATACTAATAATACTAACAATAAATAATTCTAATAATATTAATAATAATACTAATACTAATAATTTTTGCTTTTTTTATTTTTTCTAACATAATTATACTAATAATACTAATAATACAAATATATAAAATATACTAACTGTAATTATTTTTACTAATTATTTTTGTTTTTTCTTTACATATTCTTTTTTTGTTTCTTTCTAAATATTATATTTTTAATATATTTTATAATTCTTTTTTTTATATTTTAAACAATAAAGAATCACAATAATAATGTATAATTATCTGTTTATACCTTATGAACTATTTGTATTTATAATTAAAAATTTAAAAATTATTCAAAAATATAATATATAAATAATGTATATGAGTTAAATAAATAAAGCATAATTTATAATTAAATAAAATAATGTGTAGAAATTTTAAAATATTTTAGTGTTTAAGTATATAATATTTTATAATTTTATACTTTATTATAAAATATTACAATAAATTATTATGTTATAAAATTACAATATATTATGTTTTCATATAATATTATAAAATATTTATCATAAAGATACAAATTATTATACTATAAAGGTATAAAATATTATATTTACAAAATATTTCAAAAGTGTTGTAATTTTACAAAATATTATAAAAATATAAAATTACAATATATTATATTATAAAATTATAAAATATTATACTTACAAAATCTTTTAAAGATCCTATAATTTTATAAAATATTATAAAAATGTAAAATTATAATTTGCTAATACTATATAATTAGAGTAAATAAAAAACTATTTAACAGATTTAAATAAGTTTATATTTAAGTATAATCAAAAATTAGATAATAATAATAATTATGATACAAAATTAAAATTTTAGAATTAATTAGTAATATTATTAGTTATCTTAATTAGAAGTATAACATTTATAAATATTTTAAATTTTTGATCATTATATTACTCTTAAAATAAGTAAAATTAATTTTATACTTTTTTAACTAATTCAGAATTACAAATAAATAAGATTAGTAAAAGTATTTTTTAAATAGCTTTTTCTTGATTTAATCTTTTAAAATGTCTTCTTTTTGTTAATCAATACATTAAATAAAAATTTTGAGTTTTCAACTGATAAAGAATTTTAAAAAATATTTGAAATATATAAATTTTTAAAAAAAATATTAAAGTAATATATTTACATAAATACAAGTTTAGTTTTACTTATTTATAATCTCTGAATTTTTCACAACAAGATTTTCTTGAAATTATATATTATTTTAAAATAAGAGAAATTACTTTAGCTATTTAATATATATTATATCTATATATTAAAGATAGTATTTAACAAAGATTATTTAAGTAAAAATTATAAAAAAAAATTTTCTATACCATAAATAATATATTTAATATAAAAAAAATATTTTATTTAATTTTTTGAATATAAAGATTATTATAGTTACATATATAATTCAAGTTGTAGCTATAAAAAAATTTATTTATTACTGAAATTTTAATTATATGTGAAAAAAAATTAATTAAAATTTTTTACTTTATTAAAATAAAATAATTCCCTTTTAAATGTTCAAAAAAATTCAAAAAATTTAAAAGAAAAAATGCTTTATATATAAAATAATTATTGATATTAAAATATATTGATTAAGTATATATAGTATGAAAAAAATTAATAATTTTAAGTATTAAATTGATATAGTAAATTTATTAATAAATACTAACAAAAATGATAATTCTAAAAGTATGTAAAAAAGTTAAAAAAAATTAATCTTATAAATAATAAATAAAATATTATAAAAGATTAAAAGATTAAAAGGTATAAAATATGTAATAATAAATTATATATATATATAGATATTATAAACTTTAAATATATTTAATTTAATATAAACTTTAGTTTAGATTTAAAAATACATTTTGATTAAAAATGACATTACAACTAGTTACAACTATATGATGCTTATTTATTACTAGTTGTAATTGTTGTAATATAATTTATATTAAATTTACAACTAGTTGTAACCTTATAATACTTATTTATCACCAATTGTAATTAGTTGTAATATTATTTTTAATTTTGATAATTATCAATTTGAAGAAGTTAATAATAATAAATTTAAAATTAAATAAAAAATTAAAAATAATACTTTATTAATATTTTTTTGAATTTTTTAAAAAAAAATATTTATTATAATATTATTAAATTTTTATAAAAAATAATATTTATAATATTGTTCCTAATGAGTCAAGTCAAGTCAAGTTCAAGTCAAAATTATCCTATGTATCTTTAATTTAAAATACATATTTATTATGTATACAGTCAACTTTTGTTATAGCGAACTCTTGTTATAACAAATTTTTTGAACAAATATAATAAAAATACTCTTGTTATAGCGAATTAGCCAATCAAATCTCTTAAAATCT
>CAJVPP010001386.1:0-20354 GCA_910592005.1 Funneliformis mosseae | reverse complement strand
AAACAACAAAAAAAAACACGAATTTTTTTATTTTGATTATGTAAATAAACAATAGACAGTCATATGACCGCAGTATGGTATCACAATTATATGACGAAAATTTTTTAAATCGCATTTATAAAGGTGTTCGGAAACTTTTGTCCACCCTCTGTATATCAATTTTATATGTTTATTTGACTAAATTAATACCAAATTAAGATTAATTTAAATTAATTTATGGTTAAATTTAAGTTCAAATTAATGTTGAATAGCTATATCTAATTAGAGTTAATCAGTATCAATTAGTATATATTTGTACTGATCAAAAAATATAGTAAATCAGTCATAAATAATATCAAAATCAACCTAAAATTAATTATAATTTCTAGTTAGAGTTCTAAATAAGTTAATTCAGATTAGATCAATCAAATTACTTGAATTAAGAGAATCAAATCTGATTAAATAAAAATCTGATCTGATTTAAATTTTCATTTAACCTAACTTGATCTAATCTAAAAAAGAAATTTTTTCTTAAATAATATTATAAAATATTAATATAAATAATAATATAATAAACAATTAATTTATTTAATCAACTCTATTATTTATAATTGAATAATAATAAATTATTTAAGAAAAAATAATAAAACATTATTTAAGAATAATAAATATATCATTCTTAAATAGTAAAAATATTATTTTTGAAAAATAAAACATTATTCTTAAATGATAAAATATTATTTAAGAATGATAAAGTATTATTCAAAAATAATAAAATTATCATTCAAGAATAATAATAAATTATTATTAAATAATAAAAGCATTGTTCTTGAATGATAAAACATCATTTAAGAATAATAAAAGCATAATAAAACTATCATTCTTAAATTATAAAGTATCATTTAAGAATAATAAAGAACTATTTTAATTGAATAATAAAATATTATTCAAGAATGATAAAACTATCATTTAAGAATAAATAAAAACATCATTTTTAAATGATAACGAATCATTTTAATTGAATGATAAAATATCATTCTTAAATAATAATGAATTATTTTAATTAAATAATAAAAGCATTATTTTTGAATAATAAATTATCATTCTTGAATGATAAAATATTGTTTAAAATAATAATAAATCATTCTAATAAAATGATAAAATATTATTTAAGAATGATAATAAATCATTCTAATTAAATAATAAAATATCATTCAAAATGATAAAATCATTATCTAAGATAATAATAACATCATTTAAAAATAATAAAAATATTGTTATAAATAATAAAATTATCATTCTAATTAAATGATAAAATTATTATTTAAAAATAATAATAAATTATTCTAATTGAATGATAAAACTATCATTTAAGGATGATAAAAATATCATTCAAAAGTAATAAATTATTATTTAAAGACAATAAAACTATTATTTAAGAAGAATTGGTTGACCTAAATTTTGTCAGATTAGATCAGATCAACCTGTTGATCTAATTTGAAATTAATCTGAAAATTTACTGATCTGACCTGAATTTTTAAGTCAAGTCAAGTCAGATAAATAGATCAATCTGATTTAATTTAGAGTTCTATTTCTAACCAATTTAAACTATTTCAATTATTAATTTCTAATTTATTAATATTATATCTGTTTGAGAAATTTCAGATTAAATAATAAATTTTTTATTAATTATTAAAAATTTATAGCTCTATAACTTATCAAATTAGTATAGCTTTAATAAAAAATAAAAAATCAGATTATTACTAAATCTTTTAAACCTTATAATAGTTAGTTTTAAAGAATATAATGAAAAGTAATTAGACTATAACATCTTTATAAGATATTTACTTAAACTTGATAAATTAAAAAAAAAAAGTATTACATTAAAAATATAAATTAGTCTTTCTAAATTTATTATATTCAAGATATTTTAATATAAAATAATTAGTTTATCCTTAATTGACTAATAAATAATAAGGATTAAGATCTGAAAGTTCTTTTATGAAAAAAAAGCTTATTATTTTTCTAAATAATTCTATATTTTCTTCTTAATAGAATTTTTAAAAATTAATAAGTTTTTAACTTTTTTATTAACTTATTCTTTTATAATAAAATATTCTATAGTTAATTTATAGTATAAATTTTATTAATCTAAAATAGTATTAAAATATTTTTATATTTTTGTTATATCAAGATTTGTAATTATTTATAATTTATCTATACTTATTTTTATTATAATAGGATCTTCTATCTGACATAATTTTATATTTATTTTTTATAATTTTATATGAATTTATCATTTTTTGGTCTTTTATAATATATATATCTATCTTAACTATATTAATCAAAACTTTTTCAATTTTATACAAGTAATCATAAAATTATAACTTCAGCTACTAAATCTTGATTAATTTGAATTAGATTGCTTATTGTATAAAATACTGATATATATTACTTTTAAAAGTTTTTTTAATTAATTAATTCTCTATATTTCAAAAATGATCAATAAATACTTTTATTTATACCTGTATATTTTGATAAAGTTTATAATAAGCTTTATATATATCTAAGAAGTATTATTTGTATTAAAAAATTAAATATATATTTTATGTTCTATCTGTAATAAACCTACTAGTTTAACTTTTAGATAATGTTAATTACATATTAAAAATATTATATAATCTAATATTATCAAAATTATATAATAAGAATTTTAGATTAGTTAACAAATTTTAGGTGTATTAAAAATTTAGTTAAATTTTTTTATTCTAATATTTTATAAAGAATTATCTTTAAAATAAATTTTATAATAATATAAATATAAATAATCTAAAGAAATAGTTAAAATTGACTCTACTGTATATATAAAAATTTATACCTAATCTTTTAATTAAATTTATAAAAATTATCTTTTAAATTAATTCTAGTATATCATAAAATATTAATATGCAATTTAGAGTTATAAAGTCATACAGTAGTAGTTATAAGTATCTGATCGTCTCTAACTCTGGCTACAAGTAAGTAAATTCAAAATTTTTTTTTATTTAAAAAATACATAACCAATTAACTAAAATTAATACATTGTATAGTCATCATTTAACTTTATAAGTGCAGCTGTATGCTTTTTCATGCTAGCTACCAAATTCGTGATAAGTACAGGTAAAGCTCTGAATAGTTCAGATTAAACCAAAAATTTTCAGTTCAGATCAACTTAAGTTCAGTTTCAGATTGCAAAAATTTCAATCTGAAAATTTTCAGTTCAGTTTGGATTTTTTTTGAATCATAAATCTAATTCGAACTGAAAAAAATTCAAACTGAACCAAAAATTTCAGATTAATCTGAAATTTTAGATCGTTTGGAATGATAAAATTATCATTTCAAATAAACGATAAAAGGATCGTTCGATTAGAATAATAAAATTATCATTCTAAATGAATGATAAGAAAATCATTTGATTAGAATAATGAAATTATCATTTTAAACAAATGATAAAAAATCATTTATTTGGAATGATTGAAGTTATCATTCTAAACAAATGATAAAAGAATCGTTTGATTGGAATGATTGAAGTTATCGTCCTAAATAAACGATAAAAAAATCATTTGATTAGAATGTTAAAATTATCATTTCAAATGAATAATAAGAAAATCGTTTGATTGAAATGATCAAATTATCGTTTCAAACAAATGATAAAAAAATCATTCAATTGGAATGATTAAATTATCATTCTAAAAGAATGATAAAAGAATCGTTCATTTGAAATGATTGAAGTTATTATTCCAAATGAATGATAAGAAAATCATTTATTTAGAACGATTAAAGTTATCATTCCAAATGAACAATAAGAAAATCATTCAATTAGAATGATTAAATTATCATTTCAAATGAATGATAAAAGAATCGTTCATTTGGAATGATTAAAGTTATCATTTCAAATAAACGATAAAAAAATCGTTTAATTAAAATGATTAAATTATTGTTCCAATTTAATGATAAAAATATTGTTCATTTAGAATGATTGAAGTTATCGTTCTAAATGAATAATAAGAAAATTGTTCATTTAGAACGATTGAAATTATCATTCCAAACGAACGATAAAAAAATCATTTGATTAGAATGATTAAATTATCATTCTAATCGAATGATAAAAAAATTATTTATTTAAAATGATTGAAGTTATCATTTCAAACGAACGATAAGAAAATCGTTCATTTGAAACGATCAAATTATCATTCCAAATGAATAATAAAAGAATCATTCATTTAGAACGATTGAAATTATCATTCTAAATGAATGATAAAAAAATCATTTATTTGGAACGATTGAAGTTATCGTTCATTTGAAACAATTAAATTATCATTCTAATTGAATGATAAAAAAATTGTTCATTTGGAATGATTGAAGTTATCATTCCAAACGAACAATAAGAAAATCATTTGATTGAAATGATTAAATTATCATTCTAAAAGAATGATAAAAGAATCATTCCAAATGATCTGAAATTTCAGATTAATTCAAAATTTCAGTTCAGTTCAGATTTTTACCAGTTTACGGTTCAGTTCAGTTTTGGATTAGCATTTTTAGGATTTATAATCTAAACTGAACTGAACTGAAATTTTCGGATCAGTTTTGGATTAGCCTATAATCCAGACTGAACTGAACTGTTCAAAGCATGTACAGGTAATAATCAGTTTCATTCTTTTGTAAATTTCCCCTTTAACTCTCTAATTGATTGAATTTTTTTTTGTATATTAATTTTCATTAACCTCCAAACATTTTCTATAGGATTTTATTTAAAGACATTGATGGTCAAGAAAGTACCTCAATATCATTTTTTTCCTTTCATTTTTTCACGATTTTTGATTAATGCTTTGGATCATTATCTTCTTGTAAAATCCAATCTATGTTACCTTTACCAAAAAGATTAGAGGTGAAAGTCAGAAGACCCTGCTTATAAATAGTATACATAAATTCAGCATTAAGGTTCCTTTAAAAGCAAAATAGCTTACCAAATCCAGAAGCAGAAAAACATTCCCAAACATGAACTTTTGGTGAATGCTTAACAGAACGAAACACTTTTTTTCTACCAGAAAACTACCAAACCTTTTTTTTTAATGTATATAATTGAAATGTACTCTTATCTGTAAAAACAACTCAATTTCAATCAAAATTCTTATATTTTTTTGCTCATTGCAACCTTTTTTTTTGATGGTCTTCTTTAAGAAAAGGTTTAGAAATTTTATTATTAAACTTTTCTTCAGACTTATGAAAACGTCATCTTACTGTTTCTATACTAAACTTAACACCTCTTCCTTCTATTTTTTCTTGTATTTGAATAGCTGTTATATTATGTTCTTTCTCTGCCATCTTTATAATTTTGTTATCTTATTTCGCAAATGTTATACAAGGCTGCCTTAATCTTTTTGAAGTACTTAGGTCTCAATTTTCATAATATCTTTTAACCTAATAAATAGCTGTAGACTTACTATAATGTACCTGTTTAGTAATAAATCTAAAACTAAACTTTAGACCAACTGGGTGTTCATGTAAAAAGACAATTTCATATCATTTTTCTAAAGAAAGTTCCATTTTTCAAGCGAAAGTTTGATGATCATCTAAATTTTTTTTTTTGTATCATTGATACTTATAAATTTACAGGTGATTATGTATTATGTTACATTATATTTCTGGAAAATTTAAGGGGTAGTTATAAAATAATTTTGGATGATCTTAGGCGATCAGATACTTATGACCACTACTGTATTAAAAATATTACAAATATTTGTATTCTTATATTCTTGATACTTTTAATAGCAACTAATATAACTAAATTTTTGAAATATTAGAAAATATTAAAATTAAACTCTAAAGATTTATAAATAGTATATTTCTTGATAACTGAAGGCTATAAAAGATTATAAGTAGTATAATAAATGTTAAATAACTGAAATTGAATTTAAAATCTAGAATTAATATTAAAAATATATAGTAAGAACTTGTTTAAAGCTATATTTGGATTACTTTTGAATATTTTATTCAGATTTTTATTTTAGAACTCTCTTTTTATCCTACTAGTTTTTAAAATTATATTATTATAAATAAAAATAATAAAACTATGTAATCACTTATAATATAAATATTATATTATAGTAATTATAAATAATTAATATAATTTAAATTATAAACTAATCAAATTAATTTATTTTAGTTTAGATTATAGACTAGTTCATACCTGATCAATCAGTATTTTAATTACAAATTTTAATAGTCAATCAGAAATTGTAATCAAAATTTATAATTAAGTTAGTTGATTTATTAGTTACATAAATTGATAGATAAAAAAAAATTAAAAAATGTTTGAACATAAAAAAATAGAAAATTTATTATCTTTTTATGTTATTAAAGCTTTTTAAGATATAGAAAAAATAAAAGATTTACTTGAAGAGAAAGAAGGTTCTGATAATTTAAATAAAAAAAAAATGAATTAGTAATTCTTGGATTAATTTTTTTACTTAAAATATAGTATTTTGAAGAGAAATCTTATATAGGAAAATCAAAAGTATGATATAATTATTTTATTAAAATATAATAATATTATATTTAAAAAGATAATAAGAATAAAGCCTTATAATTTTTTAAAACTTATATTAATTTTATATACTCATCAAATTTTTCAAAATAAAAGTAACAAGCTTCAAGCTTCAGTTAAGTTATAATTTGTAAATTTTTAAGAAAGATTAGTTTTAAAGAAAATATTTTTGAAATATATTTAAAATTTGATATTGCTGAAGGAACTATTTATTTATATTATAAGAGAATAATAACTGCAATTTTTTTTATTAAAAAAAATTTAATTAAATGACCAATAGGTAAAGCAAAGCAAAATATATATGAAGGATTTAAAAATATTAGTAAAATGATTAATATAATAGGAGCAATAGATAGAAGTTATGTAATATTAGCAAATGCTTTATTATAATAATCTGAAATATATTAAAATAAAAAAAAAAGATATTCTACACAATTACAAGAAATTGTAAACTATAAAAGTATATTTATAATTATAAAATTAAATAATCTAGTTCAATTTATAATGTTAAAGTATATAAGAATTCATATTTTATCAAAATATTTCTAAAATTATCAAAGAAGATAAATATTTATTTGAAGATTTAGCATATCTTTTATTTAACTTTTTTAATTAAAGCTTTTACATATTTTCAAATTCTTTTATATATTCAATATAATATAATTTATTTTTTACATAAAGTAGTAATTAAAAATGCTTTTGATAGACTTAAAAATAGATTTATTTCTTTAAAAAATTTAAATATTAAAAAGATTTCTACTGTAATTATATTAATCAAATATATAATTATTTTATATAACTTTTTAAAATTAAGTAATAATAATATAGAAGATTTATATAAAGAAAATGATAATAGTAATAATAATAGTGATAATTATAAAATATTACAGATCAAAATAAAACAGCAAGAAAAAAAGAGTAAATAATAAATCAAATTATTCATTAAGTTTAATTTATTTTATAATGTATAAAAAAGTTATTAATAAATTGCTTTTTATTTTATAAAAATGCAAATATTTTATATATTTTAAATGATTAATAAATTTTATGTAAATATTTTATAAGTTTTTATTATAAATATCAATAAACTTTATATAAAATATTTTATTATAAGTATTAAATATTACATAATAATATCATGTAAAAATTATTTAAAAAAATAAATTTAATTTAAATTTTTCCTTAATTCTATTTCTTTTAATATTAAATCTAATTTTATTTTAATTTCTTCCTTTCAAATTATTATTTTTGCTTTTTTATCTCAATTTACTTATTTTAATAATATGACTTTTTTACATTTTTTCTCTTTCTAATTCAATTTTTTTTCCATACCTTTTCTTTAATTTTATTCATAATAGTAATAGCAATTACAATAAAATCTATATTATTTTTCTTTTATCTTTCAGAAAGTTTAGATTTATTAATTACTAATTTTTCATTTTTAACAATATTTCTATTATTATAAAAGAAGAAATTATATTTTTATGAATATCAAATATATTGTTTATTTTTTTATACCATTTTCAATCTTTTTTTTTATACCAGATTTTTTATTATATTTTAACTTCACTATAAGTTTTAATTATTTTTGTTAACTTACTTTTAATAACATTAAGTTTCTTATTCTTTAATACTCTTAATGAAATATTATTAAATATATTTAATTTATTATCTTTTTTATACTTATTAAAATTATCTATAATATATTGAATTAAAAATCAACTTCATAATCTTACTACTTATTACTCAAGTTATTAAATTCATCTAAATCTAATTAGAGTTTGATAGATTTTTTTTTATTAAAAGCATCTATAACTATTAAATTAATTAAAAATTAATTAATATAAATAAAAACACTTTATAATTTAATAAATTAACTTAATAAAATACTTACTTCTAATACTTCTTTAGAGTTCTCTTTTTTATTAGAAATTTCCTTTTTTTGATTAAAAATATTTCTTTCTTGATTAAGAACTTTTATTCTAAAGTATTCCTCTAGAATTTGATAAAAACACTTTTAAAGGTATTATTAAAAATAAAATCTTGATTTATAATAAACCTTGATAGAGAATTTTGATAAAAAATTTGGAAAAGAATTGTCAAAGAGAAAAGGAAAAGTGTGAATTTTCTATTAGACTTAAGTAATAGAATACTTTTTTAGAAACCTTTTTGAATATTTTTTTTAAACATCTATTAGTAAAAAGTATTGAAAAAATAGATTAAATTACATACTATATTATATATTCTCTCTTTATAAATGATTAACCAATTTTAATAATTTTTTTTTGCAATTAAAAAATCACCTTTTTAATTGATCACAAATATTAGTTTTTTAGTCATATACTAATAAAAATACTAAGCAAAACTGAAATATTTAATTATATAATGAAACTGAAGCTATTTAGTCTTTAATAATTAAAATACTAAAATACTAAATCACAATTTTTATAATATTTTATTTTACTATAAATTTTAGAAATTTAGAATTTTTGTAAATAAAATATTATTTATTATATTTTATTTACTATATGGAAAATTTTATAGAAAAATTGAGTTTTAAAAAATTTTTAACAAAAATTTTAGTTTTTGATATTATGAGATTAAATATAATAAGATCTTAATTTTAGTTAAAAAAAATTCTTAGAGCTGATTTTCTTAGCAAATTTTTCATATAAATAATTCTTATCTATAATATTAATTAGTAATATTTTTGATTATATATAAATAATAAGAGATTTAAATTAAAATTAATAAATATTGAATAATAATATATTCTTTAATAAAGATAAATAAATAAAAATTTATAATTTATATATTATAAAATAATTCAGTCATTTAGTCATTTGCTAAAAATTTAGTCAAAATTTAGATTTTAATCAAGAGTTTAGACTTTAGTCAAGGATATAATCAAACATAAAATTTGATAAAAGTTTAGTCATAATAAAAATAATTTAAGCAGGCATCACTATCACATACAAGTCAAAATTTATTGATTAAATTTTTGTGCATTCTGACTAAAAATGCTGATTAATTAGGTATGAACTAACCTTATAGCTCTGTTTAATTCTAGATCAAATTGTTCAAATCAGAAAAAAAGTAACAAATCAAATTATAGTTATAATTAAGTACAATTTATATAATTTGATTGAATCATATTATAAATAATAAATATAATTAATTACTAATACACATTATATTAATTATTAGAATTAATTAAAAATAAACACCTATTTTTGTGAATTAGTTTGATTGATTACTAATTGATTTAATAATCAATCATTAATTCTATTTAATTCTAGATTAAACTGGATTAATCACAAATTTGTACTATTAGATGATTAGTTGTTAATATGATTAGTAGTTAATTAAACTGATCTATCAAAATTAGTATTCATTAAAATTAGATCTTATAATATTTATGTATTTTTTACTAAACTTTTGAAATAAAGCTATTAAATTTATATCATATCTAATCTGAAAACTACTTTTTGTCAAATTACTTTTAGATTATAATAAAATCTAGTATTATAGCTATAGTAATATTTTTTCTATCAAAAATAATTGCGTTTATTACTAAAACTTTAATAATTATAATAATTGCAAAAATCTTTAAAAAGAATAAAGATCAAAAAACAAAAAAAGAAATAAGTTGATTCAAATATAGGATTATTATTAAGTTTCTTAAAGATATTTTTAATATTTATAAAAAAATAAGTAAAGCTTTATCAAAACAGCAATAACTAAAATTTTTTTAAGAAAATTATAGAAATAAGTTAAGAATAAACTGTCTTATCTTATGAATAAATATAATGAAATTAAAAAAAAAGAGAGAAAAGTAAAAAGAGAAGCATAAATAAAGAAAAGGTAATTTAAAAAACTTGATCTTTTATTTAAAACTCATGAAAATTACAATTTAGGATTTTTAATTAATAGATTTTCTAATAATACTTAATTATTGATAAAAAAAAGAAATAAAAACTATTATTAAAAAAGAAATTCTAATAGAAAAACCTAATAATTTTAATCAAATCATTTCTAAAAAAGAAAATCAAATTACTAAAAAATGAAATGCTCTTTTACAAGAACTATTAGTTAAAACTATAATTTTTATAAGTAATATAAGACAAATGATTAAGAAAAATGATTTACTTTAAAAAGTGAATAATTTGAAAAAAAGAAGCAATTAGTTGAAAAGAAAATTAGAGAAGTAAAAAAAGCTTTTAAAACATAAAAATTAGAAATTAAATGACTTAAAGCTAAAATATTATAAAAGAAAATAGAGTTAGAGTTATAGTAAACATGCATACAACATGAATTTAAAATAAAAGAATTAAATTTAAAAATATGCAATATAAATCTTTAAAATAGTTAATAATAATAATAATAATAATAGTTAGGTAAAAATAATACTGTAGCATATTAATAATAATAAATTTTAATAATAATTTTTTAAATCATTTTATTACAAATATTATTAGAAATAGATAAATATAATTTGAGAGTATTTTAATATTGTAATTAAGCATTTTTATTTCTTCTGATAACTTATCTAACAATTTTAAAATTATAGCTTATAAATATAAGAATAAGAACAATAAACTAATAATCTTATTAAATGTCTATTTAGATTTAATATAGAAGGTATATATACAATACATTTTTATTTATTTAATAAAAAGGTTATAAATTTTAGATTAAAAGAAGTTAAAATTTTATTATCAAAATCTACTTTATTTTTTAATTAATTTGATGAAAGGATTAAAGAAAAATTAATAGTATTTAATATGTATATATATTAATAATTGTTATTTAATTATAATAGATGAAGAATTTAATATAATATTAAATGATTTCTAAAAGAAAGATGTATTATAATATATACTGATTTATCTCAAAAAATGTAGAATGTAATATTATCTTTATTTATTTGATTAAATAATAATAATTATTATTATTATAGATTTCATATAAAAATATTTATTATATCTATCTAAAGAATACTAAAATTATTAAATTTATTATATCAAAAGAAAGATCAAAAGTATATAAATTATTTTGTCATGTAAAGTTTATATAATATTATACTTTTAATACTAATTTATTTTATTATATAGAAAGTTAAAATATAAGTTTAAAGTTATTTTGAAGAGTAATCAAAAGTATCATTTCACAAATATAAATATAATGTCTTTATTAACTTCTTTTTTCTTATTTATCATCTTTTTTTTTAAATTTTATTTTTTTTTATTTTTTTTTGATATGAAATTCTATATTGAGTAAGTAAAAATATTTTCTTATTTATAATAATTTAACTTATAATTAAGTAAAAAAAACTTTATTTTATTTGATTTTTATAGTTTTAAATAGAACATATACATTTAGAAAATAAAATTTTATATAAAAATATATATATTTATATTATCATTCAATATCTAATTCAAATTTATTTGATTTTTTTTTTAAAATTTTTTTATTTTTTATTTTTTTCTTTCTTTTTTTAAAATTTTATATTTTTATTCTCTCCTTTTCTCAAATCTTTTTTTATTTTTAATTTTTTTAATTTTTTTTATTTTTTCTTCTCTCTCTCTTAAATCTTTTTTTTTAAATTATTTATTTTTATTTTTTTATTTTTTTTCTTCAGCTTTATTATTATTATTTTTTTTTTAATTATTTCATTATTTATTATTTTAACTTTATATAATATTATATATTTAATAAAAAAATATATTTAATATATATTATTTATAGAAAATGTTAATAAAAAATTAAGTTTCTTTTAACCTATCCAATTTTTTTTAATATTTTATCACTATTTCTCATTATATAATTATTATTTTTATTATTTTTATTATCTATTTTATTTGTATCATCATTAAAATCAATATTTCAAATATTTATATTCATTTCTAAAAAGTTATGTAAAATTATTGCATAGCATATAAAAAATTCTCATTTTAACTATTTTTAATATTAAATATTCTAAATTTTACTTTTAATTTTCTAAAAGTATTTTTATTATAGCTCAATAATGTAAATAAAATTTTTGAAAACTAGGATCTTTAAAAGATAAAATTAAAAAAAAATAGAATAGGCTGAATTACCTAAAAGATAATCATCATCTTGAATAAGGTGAGAATAATTTTTATAAAATAATGAATTTCTAAAAACTTGAACATTATGCATTGAATCTATCAGCCCACATCATTACTAAAAAAAATCTCTTTATTATTTACAATACTTTGACAATAAATAGCATAACATTTTTTCTAGTATAGTAAACTTCTAGATCTTTATTTAATGCATTTTTTATAGGAATATATATTCTATCAACTACTTCAATTACATTTTTAAGTCCTCTTAAATTTTCAAATTCCTTATAAATAAAGATGGTCCCTATAATTATTCTCAAATTTCAATTGAGTTGCAACTTAATTGTGCTATAAGGAAATTTAATTGCGTCACAAGTTGCAACTCAATTGTGCCAATTTTTTTTTAATTGTAGTGACCATCTTTACTTATAAACTTTTTCACACTTCTCTAAAGTAGGCCATTTAATAAAACTTTTTTTTATCATAATTGTTTGAATAACTTATTTAGTATAAAGAATCACTATTCCTTCTCCTATTCCAAATCTTGAACAAATCTCAAATAAACTTCTAGTGGATCCAAATCTGAAAAGAAATATAGCTAATTGAAATTCAACACAAGCTTGAATTTTATTTTCTTGTGATAAAATACAAGATGGAATTATATAAGGTTAGCTAATTGTTGAAATGATGTGAAAACATTCTCAAAAGTTTTTTAAATCAAACCGAATCATAAAATGAAAGGACATTTTGCCACTAATGCTTTGATTTTACTAATCTTAGTCTTAAATACCATGTATTTTACTCGTCTTATTAAAGCAGTTTGTAAAATAACATTATCTTCATCACTTGAAGTTTTCGCATCCTCTTCTTCATGTTCTTCTAAAAACACAGCACATTATAAAAATTTCTTTGCGGTTCATATTGCGTAAAAGAAGCCACTTATGTCTATTTCAATGTGTTTGTTCAATTTCAACTACGATCTGATTGGCTAGAAATTTTTCGGTCAATCCGATCTGATCTAGAATTGAACAAGGCTTATGAATATCGAAAAGAGTTCGTCTGATTGGCTAATTTTGTGTATAAATATTCTTATCTTCGATACACGGTCCCATTCAGCTTCTCTTCTCATTTTTTGTATTTCGTTGTTTAACGCCAATATCTTTTTTTCGAGTTTGGCGATATTTTCTGACACAGCCGAAGCTGATGATAGGTATTTGCGTAGGAATAAGAACACTCCTATAAGAAATATATATATTATAGCATTCCTGCAAAAATACCTTAGAGTATATCTATTGATAAGTAGTCCTGGAAAATCATCTTATAAATTGCATCATATGTGAATGAAATCATTTTTTATTAGAGAGGGTCGATAGGTAAAAAGTTGATTTAATTTGTTTCATTCGCGAAAATTATGTTTCGATGGTTTATGCACAAAATCCTAGTCCTCAATCCATCCCTTGAAGCTATGCTCCTGCGGGAGATAAGCAAATGAAAATTTAAGATTATGTAAAAAGCAATAGAAAGTTGTCCCTCCCGAGAAAATCTATTTTTGAGGGGGTAAAATTCAGGGTGAAACATAATTACTCCTTTTTTGATCAGAGATTTTGTGTTGTATAATTCTGAAGAGAGAATTTTTTTTTCTACTTGCTTTCTTTTTCTGAACTATGTGGAAAAAAATGGTATTTTTTATAATTCCTTCGCAGTTAATCGCTACGATCAGCGCAAAACATTAAAGTCTTAATATCCAATAATTTGCCGATCCTAAATTTCAGAAATTTAACCCGCATTAATCTTCTTTTGGTCGAATGATCGAAATACAGCATTATAGGGAAAGTTATTACTGGCCCTCCTTTGAAGCACAGCTTCTGCGGGAGATAATCTATCTATTTTAATAAATTAATTTAACGATACTACGCTGGCAATTTCGAGATTTCTGATGATTAGGTAAGCAATTCGGTATATGTACTGTAGTCCGATTAGTTTGATCTTTTTTGTAGTGATACTGCACAAACAAAATTCATGCTGACGGCAATTATCAAATAAAGCGGAAAAGATTAATAAGGTTATATAACTGAGAAAATCGATTAGAAATGTGATGGCATTCTTCTAGAATATAGCTGAGCATTCATCCACATTTATTTTGTAGGATAATTCGGCGACGACGATCGATTGATGATATTTGATGCAAAGGTAAGATTTTATTAGTTTCGCTTGATTTTTTTGCTAATAATTACACGAAGCGATAAAAGGATTAACAGTGAAACTTACCTTTTCCCTTTCCCTTTTTTTATTTTTGTAGCTATATACACCGCGTGATTTGATTCCGAAATGTTATGTAAAGAAGCTTAATTCATGGTATAAACTTGAGACTTCGCAGTTTTCTCAGCTACACCAGTTTTAAAACGAATATCCAAAACCTTATTTTGGTATGAATCTCTATAATTATACTAGCTCACAAGTTATTTTTGCTTAGCTTCATAATTTTGCCTGCTGCAACTTCGGCATTAGAAACTAATTGGGTCAAATCACGTTCATCATCATCAGCTATGGCGATATTGTCTTGGGAGTATTATTTGATGAGGTGAGTGTTTCTTTTTGAATAAATAAAATAACTCAACTTTCTGATTGTATGGTATTTTTCAAACAACAGGTGAAGAGGCTCCCTGAGATGAATTATGCTTGTTTTCTAAAGAGCCGGAAGGAGTCAAAGACTCGGTGTCTTATGATTAAGGGTTATGAGGGCATCAACTTTTGGCATAACTTTAAAGGTTGAATATAAGTCTTGGGCCTGATTTTTTGCTGGCTCACGCTGGAATTTCTTCTTTGTATTCCTCTGCCATATCCCGTTACTAATGCTTTTTCTTATGTGCATCATCCAAGAAAACCCTGTCTTATGATTACTCACGCAAGATGGCAGAGAAGTGGCATTGTCACACTGGTCTATAATGGAGCTAGGTACATTAACAACATCCTTGGGAGAAATATCTTGAGCTTGTTGCTTGATATCCTCAATGTAGTCTCTTAGTTTCACCATTTCAGCTTTAAGCTCAGCATTCTCTGCATCACGCCTAGCATTCTTGACATCAGTATCTGCACTACGGCTCTTAGCTATGTATTCTCAGTTTTAACTTCGTTATTTTCAGCTATGACTTCAGCATTCTCCTTTCTAAGTTCAGTAATATTAGCTGAGCTTCGAATCCAATTCTCTTAATGAATCAATCTCATCATACGAAGTCGCGTGAAAGTTCTTTTGGAACAATGACAATGGCGGAATGCTTTATTGAAAATAAGTCATACTTAAAGCACATAAAAGTAAACTACAAAGAGACCTCGAAAACAGCTAAATTATTGTTCCTATATTTATAACTCATTTTCATTTAAAATTTCTTCACGAATCTTAACTAATGCATCCAGCACTTCATTTTTATCCGTTGGATCAGAAAGATCCAAACCACTACTCAAACTATTCTCAGCCGGCCATCTTTGAATCACAACTGATGATTCTTTCGGCAGGCCATTTTCAAGCTCCTGCCAATACGTTGTAGGGATCATAACTTTATAAAAAGTAACATATGTTGTGATTACACGAACGGCCCATGATATCTGATCCGTATAACCCGGGTTCCTACGATTCTCAAGACGAAGGGCACGTATGTAACTTACATTCTCATTATAAGAAGCAAGAATCTCTACAGCGATCTGAGATTCCCCATATCCAGTTCTTAGCCCGGTATTCCTTAGGTGGTTGTCCTGTTTAAAAAGTTGTTTGAGTCGATGAAAAATAATAACTTGTCGACCGATCAAAAACATACAGACCTCTACTCCGATAATAGTAGATCTTTTATTCTTAATTACGAATTCGGGAATTGATGACACGTAAGGCTCCTCCTCGATGTGTAGTTTACATGGCGGGTGATTTCTGAAATTTGAGAATTCGAACTTTAACCAATTGAAGTGCCACAACAAAAGGCTTACCATGATTACTTACCTGATCATTAAGGGGAAGTTATTAAGCTTAACGATACGAAGTAGATCATCCAAAAGTGTGTCAGTAGAAGATTCGTCCGTGCCTAACACTTGAAAACCATTCAGCACAACGTTATGCAATTTGGTAGCGAACGTTTGAGCTTCAGGATGCGAGATGCTTTCAACCTCACAGACATCAAAAAATGGATTTCCAAGTATTTTACGATTAATACTGGGAAGAACATACCGTTCCGGAACGTTGGCTAGAAAATATTTAAATCATAAGTATTGAATCGCTAAGAGAAACGTTTGATCCAACGTATTTCATACCTTCACATGAAGGAAGACATCGTTCTTATTTGAAGCTGGTTCGAATCTCACTCTCAATAGCTTAATATCATTGATTTTGAAATTAGATGCTGAATTAGGAATTTTGATTAAATTATCACTAGAGGTGGGACTGAGCCTAGTGGCTTCTGCAAGAAACGAGTCTTGGCTGGCAATGCGCTTTGATCGCCGTGTAGGGGTAGAAGAACCTTCACTTTCACTTTCTTTTCGTTTCTTTGAAGTTTTTGAAGTTTTTGACATCATAAAGAAATAATTGTAAGACACCGATAAAAAAAAAATGAAAAAAAAAAGGTTTTTGATCCCAAGCATGTGCAGATCGGCTCATTTGATCGATCTGTTAAAATTTTTTTTTTTATAGTCGACATATCGACAAAGTATTGAAAATGTATTAATAACACATTTTATTAAATCAAGTCAAAATTTTTGAGGATTCTGATAGTGAGGAATCAAATGATTCTGAAAAAGAACAATTTTGCGCTGAAGGTGATGAAGTAATTCTTCTTGGATTATGTTCTTTATTAGATTCTCATTATTTAGAATCGCGTATTTACAGGAGAGTTGCTAAATCTTAAGAGTAGTGGCATTTAATTGTTTCTAGATATGATGATATTAGATTTAAAAGAATCATGAGGATGGATTCACAAAGTTTTCAAAACCTTATAACAAAAATCCAAACACATTCAATTTTCCTGTCAACTGGTAATAAGCAATAAGCTCCAATTTATTACAACTAGCTATTTTTTTTTATGAAAAGTAGAATCAAAAGATAAAATTTTTAGCATACTGGGAGGGGGACAAAATATTGCATAGTTTTATTTTTAGCGTGAAAATTTTTTTATTAGGATTGACAGTTAATTTTATTTTGTATTCAGAAAAAATTTCCTTCTTTGGCTATGATTAATTAATTAAATCTATATACCTTATTATTTAGAAATAACAATGATAATAAGCTAAAAATGTAATTATAATCAATTTTTTTTAATAAATTAAATAAATTTTTATTTAGTTAATAACATTTAATTATTATAATAAATCATATGAAATTTAGCATTAAAGATTAGTAAATTTTATTAAATAAAAATTAATTTTTACATAAAACTAAAGTTAATTAATAGTCCTATTCAATCTGATCAATCTATCTAAGCTTTGTATTTAAAAAAAGAAAGAAGAATATGTAAAATTTAAAATGTTAAACAAATAAAGAATAAAAAAAATAAGAAAATGAGCTTTATTATATCCGTTTAGAATTCAGAAATGAAGAGCTAAAAGAAATATCTAAAAAAGAAAGTAAATAAACATTAAAATGAAATAAGAAAATAAACTTATCATCTTAGATTTAGCCAAAAAGCCTAAAAATAAAAATAGTTAATAAACAACAATTAAGCAAAAAATTAAGCAAAAAATAAAGCGAAACAAAAAATAACATAATGAACTTAACATTTTTAGTTATTAAACAATAATCAAACAAAATAATAAAATAAAGTAAAAGAATAAAATAAACTTATCATCTTAGATCCAACTGAAATATTAAAAGATTAAAAAATTGATTATTAAGCAGTATAATAATGAAATAGAAATAATAAAATAAAAATAAACTATAAATATAATATATTACAATATAATAATTTTAATTTCTAAAAATTGTATAATTACATGTATAAGTATATCTCTATATAATCACATTATAAGATAAGGTTAAAATAGAAAGAATTAACTATATTTTATATTTATTAAATTTATATTTTATAAACTTTTTTTTTTAGAATATTATTTATATAATAAAAAAATTATTTATCACCTCTCAGTTACTTCACTTCTCCTGTTTATATTATATAATAAAATATGTGATAATTACTGACAAATAATTGTATCATGTAAAATTATAATTAATAAAACATATTTTTTAATAATATATGCATTTTATATATTGAAAAATAATGAATATCATTAAGTATATGATGATTGAAAGAAGCTGAACCCAAATTACTACTGTAATTCAAGCTGGCTGCCAACTTGAATTATAGTAGTAATTTGAGCTATAAATATTTTTAGCGTTAACATCATTATTTTATTATTATATATATTTTATTCCTTATATATTTTTAAATTATATCCTATTTCTTTACATTACTATATATATATTCCTTTCTATTAGCATTTTTTTTGCTTAGATTATTATTACTTTTTTTACTGAAAATTTCTATGCTAAATTTTAATTTAATATTAGCTAAATGATCTTTTGTAATATGTTTTAATAGATTATTAATTTTATCTGTAATATATATTCTTTTATTAGATTCAAAAATAATCTTATTATCAATTTTCATACTTCTTATGATACATCTCATTTATAAATCACAAAATGTCATGTAACTTCAATTATTTATAAATCAGAAAAAAAGTAATAATTTATAAAATTAAACTGATAGATTAATAAAATATGATGAGCTGATTATTTCTAATGTTTTTATTTTTTAAAAAATAATCTACATATTGTACTATTTTAATTTAAAGTTTAAGAATATTTTATATGATATATATAAGAAAAAAATAATTTTCAGATTGAGGATCAGCATATAAACATAAAAATTTTTATATGAAAATAATGGAATTTTCATAGGATCAGATTGATAATAACTATAACTTATCTATTAAAATAACAAATTCAAATCAAAAAATAAGAATAAAATGATAATAGAAGGTTTATAAAAAAATTACAGCTTACTGATGATTCAGGGGATAATGATAATTAGGAAGATAAAGATAATTAGAGGAATAAAAATGATAGTGTGTGGGATTATAAGATTAATTATTTGAATGAAAAAGCTGCTTATGATTAAGTAAAAGAAAAACCTCTTGAGTTAGTTTAGTTAGATAATGCATATCTAAAAATAAAAAAAAACGTGAATCTTATCTTACTAAAAAAACAAAAAAAGGTTAACATATTTTGATAAATATGAATCAAACGGCTCTTTTACAAAAGTCGCAAAGGGAACTGTAAAAATAACAAATTACCTGAATAAATTAACTCTAGATGATTTTAAAGAGATTTTGGATGACACAAAAAATAAGAAATAAAATTAACTTATTTTAAATAAAAAAATTGAAAATTTGAAAATAGAACTTCAAAAGTAACAAAAGGTATTAACAGTAATTGAATATAATAAAAAGCATGCAATTTTTGAGTACTTAAAGAGATTAGATAAAAATGAGTAAGGAAAAATATAAGCTAGCAAAGAAGCTGCAGAATTAGTTTATATTAAGCATGCACTATTCTGAGCAAGATCTATTTAATACTAGGCCAACTACATCAGTAAATTTAATAATGCGAAGTATTACGTAAACCCTATGCTTCGTAATCTTACGTAAGGTTACGAGCCCGT
>CAJVPP010001385.1:0-20356 GCA_910592005.1 Funneliformis mosseae | reverse complement strand
CTAAGTTAAAGTTCATTTCACAAAATCAGGTTCTTATATAGAGGTGTGACTATATAGGGTGTGATTATATAGAGGTCCGACTGTATAAAATTTGATTAATTGTTTCTCTTTAATTTAATAATAAAAAATTTAATACTATTCATATATAAAGATTATTAAAGAATTTTTTTTAATAATCATATATATAAGAATTTTAAGAATATGCAAAAAATTTAAAAATAAATTATTTTATATAATTACTTATTTTTATTCCTTAAATTATCGAGGTTTACAGACAAATTTGCCTGTTATTTACTATAAGTTCCCTTCTGATTTACTTTTATGAAAAATTAAAATTTTTAAAAAATTTTTTTTTAAATTAATTTTATAAATATGTATTATATTATAGTAATTTTTATTTTTTAATTATATAATAAATAATTTACTGTTACTTATAAGCTAAAAATTTGTAATTTTTAAAAAAAATTATAAATTAAAAAATTTATCATTAACCTTTGACAATCTTATTAATATTTACTTTTAGTAATATTAATCATAATAGAATATTATAAAATTTATCATGAAGAATAACTTTAATTATTACACTTTTAAATTTATTAAGAAATTTTATGATTTTTATTAGTAATAAAGTGATTCAATTAGTTTGCAAAATATAAATTTTAAAGAATTTTTTAATTAAAAATTAAATTATTTAAAAAATATCTTATAAACTTAAAATTTTTTCTAATAAAATTAACTCAAAAAAAATTATTTTGGTAGTTTCCTCCCTTTTTATTGCAAAGAGTCCATATAGTCTCTTTGCAATAGAAAGGGAGAAAACTACCAAAAAATTTTTTTTTTACTTTATAAGCTAAATATTATTTTTTTAAACAAAATAAGTCCAGATTTAATGTTAACTCAAAAAAATTTTTTTTGGTAGTTTACCCTCTTTCTATTACAAAGAACCTATATATTAAACTATATTTTTTATATAATTATTATATTACTAAAATTAATATTTAATATGTTATTAAAAAAATAACACAATTTTTTAAGTTCACAAGTAAATTTGCTTGCTAGACAATCTAAAAGATAATATATATAATTGAAAAAAAAATATATTAATATACATGCTTTACAATTTTATAATTTACTTCATAATGCATTTACAAATTTTGATAAATTAATTGCTTTTGCTTTATTAATTATATAAAATATATATACAGACAGTTATATAATAATATTTATATAATTATATTAATTATTTAAAAATGATATAAAGTAAAATATTATACTAGTTCTATTATTAATATAATCCTTAAAATCCTATATAGAAAATTATCTATTAGTTTATTACTTTTTTAAAAATATATAACATAACTAAAAATAAATCTACTTTAACTTTATTTAAAAAATTTTCTTTTCAGTATTTTTTTACTAATACTTTTTATATTATAATATATTATAATTATTACTTTTTTACTTACTTATTCATAATACTTTAAATAAATATTTTTAAATCTTTATAATATAACTTTCAAAAAAAATTTTATTAAATATTTTTTGTTTATTTTAGGTGATCGATCTTATATAATAAAGTTTTACCTTTTATAATTATTATTTAGCTTTTATTATAATATACCTTTTAATAATTAAGATGATATATTAATTTTCATAATATTTATTGATCACCTCATTAATCACCTATATCATTCTTTATATTTTCACTTTAATCAATCTTATTACATATAGAATAAAATACTAAACAATTAAAAATAAAATTATTACTAAAATCTATATAGGATTTTAAAGATAGATAAGAAAATTGCTTTAGTATTAACTAATTATGTGTTTTATTTTTCTTTTGAATTATCAGTTAAAACAAAAAATAAAAAATAAAAATCATTAAATTTATTTATTTAAGCATAAATAATATATTTATATTATCTTGAATAATTTTTATCAAAGAATTAAAGATAGATGGTTGAATTTTACAAATATATTTATTATAATTTTGATAATTATTATGGCTTATATATTTTTTTTTTTATATTTTTATATAAATTAAAATAAATTCTATCTGTCAAAATACTTGATAAATCAGTTAATGTGGTATTTAATCCAGATATTCAGAGGTTATTATTTTATTAGACTTATTCATGTTACTATTTTATATAACTGCAAAATAATTTAATTTAGATAATAATTAATATAAATTAGTTCTAAAAAAAATATTGTGTAAGCAAATATAGTAATAAAACTATGCAGTTATCTTAACTTTACACTGCTCACACTTATAAAATAAGATCTAACTTTATATTTATCTTCTATAAATTCTCATTATTATATTTTTAACTTACATAATAAATATAATTTCTTGTTAGTAATTCTATAATAATTAAAATTTTAATTATTAAATTCTTTATATAAATTAAAATATTAATTTAATATATATTGTAAAAATAAAATTGAAAAATAAGTACAGTTAATATATTTTTCTTAATTAAAATTAAAGGATTTGCTTATATTAATGAAACCTTTTTAGATAAGCATTTATTCTGAATTTTTTTAGATTTGTAATTTCTTTGATCTTGATTTTTTGATATAAATATTCTTAATTTATTATTCTTTAAGCTCTAAATTTTTATGATTACTAATAATATAGCTATACTAATTATTAACAATTGTATTAATTGTTTTTATAGCTGATTTAAGATTTAATATTATTTTCTGAAATATAGTAAAGAACTTTATATTACTAAGCATTTTAAATGCAATATCATTTTGTACTATAGCTTAATTGATGAATGAAATTATGAATTTATTTATTACCAATTTTGTGTTATGTAAATATATTAGCTATTTATTGAATTAATCCAAAATGATGCTTTAGATCAGAACGGTTTCCATTCTTTAGTATTAATTTATGTAAACATTGTATTTAAAATGATAAGTTGTTTCAATATAATAAATCTTAAATTTGAGATTATATATATAGTTTAACTAATTATATTATATTACTAAAAATCATATTTTAAGAATTTTTTTAACTAAAATTTATTTGCATTTTAATCTAATAATATCAATAATTAAAAATGCAATAAAAAATCTTAATTTTTTATTAATAAAGAAATTTATTTTTCGATAGTTTTGAATTTGATTATTTTATTACACTATTTATTATTTTAAAAGTAATTCTTTTTTATAATATAATTCCTTTTATTATACAAAAAATTATAATAATTTATTGTAAATTTTTAATTAAATTATAATTAATATATTTAATCTTTAAAATATTTAAATTTTAAAATATTTATTTTTACGATATTTAATTATTGCAAAAAAAAAATATATAATAAATAATATCTTAGAACCTGATTTTTTTTTTTATCCTACGTGTATATATTTTTTTAAAAATCATCGTAATTAAAAAATGTCATTTCCTCTTCGTGAACTCGGCAGAACTGGTGTCAAAATACCCACGATTGGTTTGTGATGTATGGTTTGTTCACAATAAATTATACTAATGTAATAATACTTAGTCAATGGTGATAATTGTAATAATTTCATTGAAAAAAGTGCATGAGTAATTTTTATGGTGCAGGTGATGATGGATCCTAACACGTAAGGGTATAAATTCGGTTCTTTTTTATTATTATCCTTTAAGAATTACAATTCTTTCTTTGATTATAGACCTATCGAGGATACTGTCGGCTTTAGCAGAACTTGTTAAAGAAGGAAAAATTAAGTATATTGATCTTTCCGAATGCTCTGTCGAAACTCTTCGACGCGCCAAAAAGTTCATCCAATTGCCGCAGTTCAAGTAATGATTATGTTTTTAAAATAAATAATGATCTTTTTTTAACATCTATTGTTCTTTCTTTTATGAAGGTTGAATATATAGCCTTGGACTCTCGATATTGAAAAAAATGGGATTATGGAAACTTGTCGTGAATTAGGTATCATTATAGTAGCATATAGTCCACTTGGACGCGGGTTTCTAACAGTTTTTATCATCTTGATCTTGACTCTTTTTTTTTAAAAAAAACCCCCCTTACCTATTAATAATTAATCTCAAATATTTTAGGGGAGATATAAATCTTTTGATGATTTAGAACCGGGTGACATTAGAAGAACTCATCCTCAATTTCAACCTGAAAATTTTGCTAAAAACCTAGAACTTGTACATAAATTCATGAATTTGCTAAAAAGAAAATGTTACTTCAAGTCAACTTTGTCTTTCTTGGGTTCTAGCCCAGTAAATATTTTTAACATTCTAAAAAATTTTTTTTTTTGCAGCCATGATGATAATTGTTGTTATCCCCGGTACAAAGAAAGTTAAATATTTAGAAGAAAATCTTGGGGCAAATTATTGAATTATCGGTACTAGATATACAGCTAAATCTATGCAGATATGAATTATTTTATCATATATGTTGTGTTTCTTTGAATTTTAAAAACACCAATTAATCTTTTGCAATTTTCTCGGGTATTTGCAAAATACAGACGTTGGATTACTATTTTATTGATAAATGTGAATGAAATATGAGTTATCAGTTCTCTAGAATGTTATAGTATTGAAAAATTATATCATATTATTTCCACACGAAACAAGAAAATTATTTAAATAAAGTTATAATCTAATTGATGCTTATAAAAGGTTAATTAATAAAACACTTTCCATTCAATAATATCTTCTCTATTATTACTACTTACGGTCAGTCCTCATCGCTTGCCATTAATTCAGCTAATATACGTTCCTCTTCTTCGGTTAACTTTGAAGATATGGTTTCTTTTTTAGATGGAACAGATTTTTTAGCTTCAGTTTTATCAACGGATTTTTTCAAATCTTTTGCTTTAAAATTTAATGTAAAAGTTAAAATATGAAATTATGTTTAAATGTGAATTAAATATTTCTTTTACAAATACCCGCTATAGACCATTTTCTTAGAGTACAATCCAAAGAACCTGTATATAATGTAGTTCCTCTAACGGCCATACAAGACACTTCATCAAAATGACCTTCGAACTCATTGATCATTTTCCCACTCTGAATAAATGAGTTTTATGAGAAAAAAAAAATTTAGTTAAAAAATAATGGAATTTTTTTTTATACAAACCCCAATCTCAAAAATTCTAATCATCTCATCACGTGATCCGGTGATCAAATATGGCCCAGCCACCACGAGACATTTAACAACATCTGGATGTGTAAAGGTCGTATCTGGTTTACCATTCTAATCAAAATTGCGTATGCCCAACGAATATTAGGTATAAAAAGTGACGTCGCAATAACAAATCAAACTCTTGTTCGTGATAGTGAATCAAAATATAATTACTTCCAAGTCCCATCTTTTCACAGTTTTATCAGCAGACGCTGTGATACATCATCATGTTAGTGTCAAAGTAAATAAATACTTCATCACAGCAAAAGTCAGCAACATTTACCCGTCCACATTTCGTCATCAAAGATTTTCAATGAGTAAACACTCGTCAAGTGTCCTTCAAATACTTGTAAACATTCTCCTGTACTTGCATTCCATTTTCTAATATGCCGATCCGATGATGCAGAAAACAAAAATGTTTCGGTTTCATCGAAGGCAAGGTCTTCAATACCACGAGAATGTCCTTTAAACACTTGTAATTTTTCACCAGTTACAAGATTCCACGAACTAATATATTTGTCTGAAGATCCTGAACAAAGGATCGAAGAAGAATGAGAGATGGCTAATGATTTCACAAAATCAGTATGTGCAGTGAAAGTATGAATGGACTCTTTAGTCTAAATCGGATACATACAATTGATCATGAAAGATAAATTAGTAAAAGGCTTTTCACGAAAAATATGTATCCTTTTAATTTACCTTTGTATCCCATTTGACGATAGTTTTATCCCAAGATCCAGTTATAAGATACTCTTCTCCATCTTTATACCATAAGCCAATGCAAGTGACTGGTCCAGTATGTCCTTTAAAAATTTTTGAAGTCTTTCCAGTCTAAAAGAAAAGCATGTTAATATTTATTGTATATAAATAATTCGACGGGTTGAAAAAAAAAAAAAAAACTTTTACATACCGACAAGTTTATCCTTTTCGCGACAAACCCCGATTCTCCAATATATGCATATTCAGATTCTGTTTTTTCGGGTAAAAGTAAGCATAAGACTTTAGAAGTACACTCAATTGGATCACCAGCTTTATTTTCTCTTTTCTCAGCTCGACGTGCTTGAGTTGCCAAGTCACTATCAGACTGAAAAAAATTATCGGCACCAGATCCTATTCGCGGTCCAACCGGTACTTCATCGAACATCATTTTTAATAAGCGGTTTTAAGTTTGAAATGTGCGACGATAATTTATTGACGGTGTGGTAACACAAAATATTAAACCTAATTATAAGTATAGAAATTAAAATCATCACTTACAGTTTCGTTTTATCTAATGATAGTTTTTTCTCACCTTTTTAATCATGCGATTCTTCTTTTATATCAAAAGAGGCTTGCTTTTTGGCCTAAAAAAACTTTAAATGATTAATTGTTTGAATTATTAGGACGCATCTATTTTTGGATTTCATTATGGGTTAGTGTGATTAAGGGATTGTGATATTATTATTAATCCGGGAACGAAGTGAAGGACAGGTTTTTGTTACACGATTCTCCGTTGTCCCTGCTGATTGGCTCTTGCAATTGCACAAAAGCAATAGATAAAGTTCCAGACTAGTAAGATATCTTCAATTATATCCCAGAATTAGTAAAGTCACATTCTAAAATTAAATAATAATTGATGTGGCTAGGTAAACAAACATGTAAGTAATCAGGTACCAAAACTTGGCTAATAAGTTTACCTTCCATCAAAGCATTAATAAACCAGTTCAATAAAAAGAGTAATTTAGGATTGGTTTTTCGTACGTGTAACCTGGTTTCGTTATAAATTTTTTACATAACTGATGACCTAAACAAGTTGATATTCTGAAATAAAAATAAACAAGAAAGTAAAAAAGGTGTTAACCAATTAAAATTCTAATCTCAAAACGGCACTTGTAACAATGTATAGCGTCGGTTTATTTTTTTTTTTTTTTTCATATTACCAAAAAAAAATATGTCGAAATCTTTCGATGAAAAGATTGTTGGGGAAAATCACTCATTCTCACCAAAAAGGGATTATTTGTTTATCTCTTGATTGGCGTTAATTTTTCGCCCAGGCACATTTAATCAAAAAAAAAAAAGTCCCTTAGAAATTGTTTAAAGTTAAAGTTGTTGATTTTTGACATTTTTAAAAATATTTGAGGCTTAATGACGCATATTTAGTGATTCCGAGATAATTTCAATTATCAAATGGATCTGAAACAAAAACAAACCATACTAACTATATCATGTAATGTTCAAGACGTATTTGTATTTTTATTTTTATTTTCTCAGAAAGAACAAAACAATAAGAAAGATTGTAATTCGCTGCTAAATGTTTAAAAAACAAAAATGTGAGGTGTCTATAAACAGGTTCATTTTTATTATTGTAAAGTATGCATTACATAAACTTACATCATCAACCTCGATGGATGTCACCAATCGTGATAAATTAGAAGGAAGGTGTGGAAATCAAAAATTTTTTTATTAACGCCTCAAAAAAGGTTTTTAAACTTAAATTCGAGTCACATTGGTAGGTATTTAAACGAGAAGAACCACCGAAGGATACTGAGTCGTCCCCGAGTCATTCTAAACCATCGTAGTCATGGATTTGGAATTCCGCAGCATATGTTTACTTACCTTTTTCAAACGGTCATGATATTCCTTGGATAATAAAAATTTGATAATCCTTATTGTTCTCCTCCAGTTTACTATAAGAATCCATTCTCCTGGGTATGGTTTCCATAAATGATCGCTTAACAATAGGAGGCGCGTTCAATCATATTGTTGAAAGATCTTCTTGTTCGTTAGATCACGTGCGAGTTCTATTTAATTCCTTTTAAAGTATTCAAGAACTACAAAAAGTGATTCTAAAAATAACTTTATAAAATCATTCAACAAATACAAGGGATTTTTTTTTTATGAATTTCGCGTCAAATAAAGATTATGTAAGGATTTCTTTTTGTTCTTATTATAGCGGAGAAATGAAGTCTTCCTTATAATAGAGATTCACTGCGGCTGGATAGAATTACTTCATCACCCACTCCCATCTTCGATTATAATAATTTATTACCTGATATTCCTAAATAATCACCAATCCTTTTTTTAAGAAAAATTAGATTTCGTGTAGATAATATTTTAAATTCCCAGCATAACTATTTCCTTTGGAAAGACTTTGAAATATGCAAAGGGAGCTGTCATGAATATGCATAAGATGAAAGCTCTTTCATAACCTTCAAAACTTACACAAGTAACTCGCTCATTAAAGAATTTCCACGTCCCACTTTACCACCACAAACATAATTAAATAGAGAATTTCTTTATTTAGCGAAAGTAACCAAATTAAGGTTTGCTGTTTATTTAAAAAAAGAAAAAAAATTTTAGGTTCAAAATGATATGGATACCCTCAGGTTATTGTTCTTCAGTAGTTTGATTTCGTATTACCCAATAGTGACGGAAAATAATTGATCATCAAATGACGATATTCGTATGGGATACAAAAAGGATTCAAGGGATATGTTAGAGAATAAACAGGTTTTTTTTTTTTGTTTTACGTTAAAGTTTACCAATCAAGAATCAAGTTTCATTTATTAAAATGTCCATTCTTTCTTGATTTGAATGTATTTTGTATTAGAATTTCCCTCAACACTAATTATTTTTTTATTGATAAAGATTTAATGGGATCCAAAGACTTTTTTGTTGAGAGGGAGGAAAAATGTTACGAGAATAAATACAAATCTAGAAAAAGTTTGATGAAATACGATGTTACATTGATTTTCTCTAAAGTAACATACTTTAAGTTAACTCTCCCTACAAAGGGATCTTACTAAAAAGTTCGGGATTTTATTTATGCCCCATTCATAGAATATGAATAATTACAAATTGATATTACGGAGATTTCGGTGATTAGATTTTTTTATTAAAAATAATTTTGTTTTCTATATTAAGTTATATCAAAAAGTGACTAAATTTTTTTAAATTAAAATAAACATGTTTTCAGGAATCAAAACCTGGTATTTTTTTTAAAGAAAATAACTGGATTAATAATAATCTTTTTTTTTTTAAAAAAAAAAAAAAGATTTGCCATATGACAGGTCAAAAAACGCCCAAAAACAACTTGTTTTTTTTTTTTTCTTTCATTCAAAATTGGGTAAATGTCATGCGACTTTAATTTTATACAAGAAATAAAACTCGTATTTTTTATTTTTATTTTTATTTTTTTTATATATAAATAATAATTTTCAGAAGATAATCATTTTATAATCATATCTATAATTTGATTTTTTAAGGAAAAAAGTTTTACATAGAAAGGATCGGAAGTACGTTATTATATCATTCCGATGCGTATCCAGATTCTTGGTTTGAATTATTCTTTAAATAGCACAAAATCATTCATTATGACGACTTAAACCATTTTGGCTTGCTTCAATATATAGACATACATATTCCTAATTAATTTACAGTTTATATGAAACATGATGAAACAACTTATATAAATTCGGAATATGTGCATTTTTTCACCTTTCGGTTCACACCAAATTGGTATTAGCCACTGCGAATGAAGATCCATATGGGATAACGAAGTCGAATCCAAAGCACAGTATTTAAATGGGATCTTTCTATAAAGAAAATGCATAATTGGCATCGTAAGGCAGTTTAATAGAATATCTTTGGGTTAGATTTACGAGGATGAAAGAAAACTTAAATAAAATCGAATATGCCAAGAAAATATCAAATGCTATAATTATTACTTCATTATGTTGATACTTTATGTGGCTGGTTAACCTTATTTTTAGTAAAGAATCATCATCGTAAAATGATCATGATCCAAAATCCTTTATCATTTCAAATAACGACATGGAAAAAGAATTCTTTGAAGGATCGTTTCAAAAATCGAAACTTCCTTTTCGAAACTTCCTTTTGGTACACAGTCATTACCCGCAGCCTCTACGCACGGGAAATGAGGCGCAGTGACACGTGATTATTCTCTGAGTTCTCGCTGAGTTCCCGATTTTTTTTGCGCAGCAAACAAAATAATTCATGAGTTATAGTGACATCATGCATATCAAATCAAGTTTTCAAACAGGTTTAAATCGAAACAAATTTTGTAAAAAAAATTGTTAGGAGTGTTTTAAAAAGGAAATCGGAATAGATTTACATGTGTGAAGTCCTTTTTCTACCAGAAACTTACACGAGGGGAGTATTGTCTTCTGAAATCTTGTTCCCTTAATGTAATGGTACATGAAATCATTGTGGAGTTGAGTGTGGAGAATTGATTTTTTCATTTAATTCATTGTTAAAATTGGACTTTTGAGGTTTTGAAACCGTTATATAACGTTAAATCATATTGTCTATCCATTTATATATTTTTCGTAAACGGATTTGTAAGAAAGAAATTTAAAAATAAAAAGAAAATTTTTTTGATAAATATAGAATTGTAATGTTATGATTGTTAATAATTCCAGTTTCTTTGATGGTCTTGTTTTTTTTTGTTTTTTTTTTTTGTTGTTAAATTTATCAATGAATAATATTTTGTTGCATTTTGTTATTACCTTAATTTGTTAAATTATTTCAGGTGATTTACTAAATTAACTAACTTCGGAGAGTTAAAATTTTCTCTTTAAAGATTAATTAAAAAAAAAAACTGTACCCTTTTTCTTCATGTATTCAATGCTCCTTTCTTATCTTTTTTTTCAAAGACGAATTATAAGTAATAATTGTCAAAAAAAAAAAAAAAAATTACCCCTTGGTAACGTAACATTTCTAATGTAAAACGTCTTTTTGGCTAAGAATCGTCACTTTTAATTGGATTCTAAAATAAAAGGTCTTTCCCTTTTTTTTTAAAAAATCCCAACTGACAAATGCAATTCGTAGCTGATGGTATTCCGATTATTTGTTCAAATAAATTTAATAAATTTTTAATACTTGGTGCCCGCCTTTTAAATCGGCTTAAGCCGAAATAACGTCTCCTTATCTAATGCATAAGGAAAAATAAAATATGAATTGACAGGTGCTTCGCATAACAATATAAACTAGTTGGCGTAAACAATTAATATATCAAAGGTTGATAAAAATAATCTAGAGGGCATTTTGTTTTCTCTTGCATTATCTAACGTGTTGACCTCTCGAAATCATTGGAGTTGTATTGGTCGTATAAAATTAGCTATTTTTTTTTTACAAATAAATAGTGTTATTTGTGGGTTATCAAAAAAATAATAATATTTTCAGGGGATGTCGTTATACATTGAAATCGGTAATAGCATTTTGCATCTTTGTTTGTTTGTTACGTTTTCAGCTCAAATTTACTTTTTATGGGATTTATCCTAATTTAATGCAGGTATCATAACAGTTTTTTAGTAATAAAAAAAAAGTTGATCACATCACGGGTATCACAGGTATCACATAACGTTAGCCCTTTTATAAGTTCCATTTTTATGAGGCATTTTGGCACTTTGAAACTCTACTTTTCACCGGATCCACTTTGAGTTACTTTTTTTAGACATCGTTAAAAGTTTCCCCGTTTTTTTTTCATTCTCAAAGAAATCCCCAATCTTGCATGTTCAATTACCTAAACTACCCCAATTACTGTTTTCTTAATAATAAAAAAAAGTCACACCACATTCTTAAACATACTAATAATATCATTCAAAGATTCTCCCGCCAAAAAAAAAAAAAAAAATTGAAAGAATCAATACATTTGACCCAATAAATGTCAATAGGTAATATATATAAGTGTTAATATTGGATAAATGCTAAACGTGCATAACATACATAAGATACATAAGATAAATGCATAATCGCACTAGTTGTAATGCTTTTTAAAAACAAATAGAGAATCTGATATTACGTATCACGTTTTAGTTACCCAAGTTGCTATTTATAAATGTCTAATGTTTCTAAAGTTATTTTTATATTATGGTTACCGGTAACCTTTAGTTTTAATGTTTCGAAACATTAGTTGAACAATGGCTTAACTACATAAAGATTAAAAAGTTTCAAATTTTTTATTTTTAAAAAAGAATTATTATATGTACACAAATTTTGATGTTCTTGGAATAAATTTATTTAAATTTTTTTTAACAAAAAAAAAAAAAAAAAAAAAAAAAAAAGATATATGATTTGATTAACGCACCGAATCTACAGATTAACTGTATTCTTTGTTTTATTTTTTATTTTTTATTTTTTATTTATATATATATATATATATAGTTTTTTTTTTTTTTTGGATTGGATTGCACAAAATTCAGAAGGTCGTGGGCACAAACAAAGCAATTAGCCGGAATCCAATATCTAAGTTAATACTTATTGAGACGGAATTACGTTTTCATCCGTAATTTTAAATACTTTTAATCCAATTCAATTCCTATTACCTTGCTGCGGACGAGCGAACTCGGTCCATTGGAGGGGTGGGATGTCGTAAGACATACATGTATTTAACGGATTTTTAATATCAGTATAATTGGAGAACAAAAAAAAAAAGTGACACAATAGTTGCAAGTAATAAAATTCGTAATATACGAACGGGGAGCCGTAAAAAAAAAAAACTGTTATCTTCTATAAGCATCTCGATAGTTCTCTATATATTCCTATTATCAATTCGGTTACATTCGTACCACATGATCGACGACTTTGACATCAAAAAAAATAAATTAGAAAGGGGGATAGGTTTTTCTTTTTTGGGAATGGAACTTTTTTTCATCGGTCAAAAAAGAGATATTTTAGCATGCAATTTTTTTGTAACGAAGTACACAATGGTGGCCAGCACGCCCCACATGTCCTCTTTCCTACCGACCAAGAACTGATACTAATACCCACACTACAAAATATTTAACAGAAATGCACGAATGAATGAAGTTTTTTCCGAGATGAAAAACAGTACACAGCATTATTATTATTATTGTTTATAATTTTTTTCCAAAGCAATCTTTTCGGATTTGTTTAATTTGTAAAAAAAATCCGACGTGAAATTAAAAATTTGATGCCAAGATGCTCTCTAACCATTCGAAGGTAGTCTGAATTGATTTTTTTTTTGATTTTAATTTACAAAAACCATTTTTTGTTCAAATTTATTATGGGGTTTAATAAATTTGTAAATGAATTCTCATCATTTTCCTCAATGAAGGATCATCATCATTTACATCCATATGGAAGATTTGCAACAACCTTAACCGATAAAAAGAATCTCGTGAATTTCAGGTAGATTGTTAATTAAATATTTTCATTTTATTAAGAGTATTTAAGAGCACATTGCAAATGATCCGTGCAAAATGCTGAGCCCCATAAAACAATAATATCCGTGACAATTGATTAATGATTTGTTCGGATGACAACATCTTTCTTTGATATTTTTTTTTATAAACAGATTGTGTAAATGAATAACAAAAAAAATTTTCACATTTTTTATCACGAATGAAAAGCTTAATGCAGAGTTAAATTAATAAGTTCTCTTAAAGGTAATCCGTGACACCCAAACCACTTTGATTTCTCGAACAAGTGGTTATTGATTGACCGCGTGGATTGGTGTTATAATAATAAAAGGATTTACGTAAAACAATATTGTACCCTCCCATTGGACAGATTGTCTGATTTTTTAAATTATATATTACTTATTATTATTTTATTATATATACTTTTATATATGATACCCTACCTTTGGTTACATCAGTAAATCATTTTCTTTTTCTTTTTATAAATAACTTTTCATGCTACCAAAATTAGCGCTAATATATTTTAATAAACTAAAGTGAGAAATAAGAATCCTTTTTTGTAAATCCTTTTTTTTTATTTTATTAATGTTACTTCAAAATAAAAACATTTTTTTTTTTTTATTATGTTGATTTAAAAAATATATATATTACTTAATAGTATATATTATTATTTGATTTACTTTATGTAGAAGATGAATTGCCATTACTCGAAAGGAACAAATAAGCTTCATAATTAATTATTTTTTTTTTTATATAGCGATCCGCGTTTAATTTAATGATAAAAAATTTTTTATAAAAGGAGCCTTTATGCTTCAGCATCCCAAATCTTTCCTCACAAACAAAGAGGTGTTTTTCTCTTTTGTTCAAAATAAAATCTATTTTCACCCTTTAGGAATTTTTTTTTCTTTTTACTCTTTCATCGAGTGAACGAGACTAGCTTTTTTTTTAAAATATAAAAAAAAAAAAATCAACAAAAAACTTGCTTGACAATAAAAAATTTGTTTCTCAAACCAAATCTACCTGTTTTCTTCTCATATAAAGAAATACTCTGCTTTTTCGCTGACGATTTTTTCAAAAAAAAAAATTTACAAAACATACATAATAACAACAATGAAAATGAAGAATAACATGTTCTCTCGCAACCGTAAAATTCACAACCCATTCAAAAGAAGAAATTCCTCAAGTAAATCGCATGCCCACCCCGTTTACCATCAAAATGTTATCAGCGCATTAGGAGGAATCCCTCATGATTACGATTTCGAATATAGCTCAACGACAGAAACACCAACGGTATATTCTTCAAGGCGAAGCTCAATTTACTGCGACTCTTCATACCAAAGTTCGAGATTAGGTTCCACCCATATGTATTCGCTCTACCAGGAACCTCAGCACGATTTTCTCGCTGCCGCAACGCACACTCATCATCATCATAACGACAAATGCTGTCATGATGCCAATTGCAAGCAATACAAACAAACAAAAAGGAATAGCTCCGATTCTTACAATCCAAGGCGAAGTTTTACTGGATTTAAACTTTGGTTACGATTGACTTGGGTGAAGGTTGGAAGAACCTTTCGTTAAGGCTTGATTCCTTTATTGAGAATAATTATTTTCTCTGGACATTTATTTTCATTATGCCGAGTAAAATATATTATGATTATTATTATTATTATTATTATTTTCATTGTAAACATAATTATTATTCAGTACATAGTTAAAACTAATCAGCGGGCTTTGGTTGCATATATATTACATATTGGGCAATACACTTTTTATCATCATAGACTTTTGAAAAACGAGATATTATCGAGAAAGAAAACTATACAACGCATTTTTTTTTTATAATTCTTAATTTTTGTAAATACCCTTTTTATTCTCCCCTTCCCTTCTTGTGTGGTTGTACTTTGGTGGTTAGAAAAACCACAGGATTGGATAATAATAACGCCTTCGTGCTTTCACACTTTTATTCTTTAAACTACCCTTTTATTTCCCAAACTTCTTTTTCCCCATCTTTTATTTCTTTAATCTCTAATTTTAATCTTTTCTTTTTTAATTCTTTTTTTTAATTTCTTAATTTTATTTTTTTTATCGTTATTTTTCTACCCTTTTCTTAATGACTAATCCTTAATTTATAATTTATCAACCTCAAACATTCTTGATAGTCATTTTTCTTAATTCAACCTTATCCATTCTTTTTTTTTTTTCTTTCTCTATCGCATAGTTTCTTTCTTTCATTTAAAGACTGAATCAAATTTATTTTTTACGTACTTTCGAGGAAATCACAAACACAAACACAAACACAAACTTAACGATTTAATTTTTTACGATTTATTTTGCAACGTTTTATTTTTTTTTTTAATTTATTTTCTTTCTCCTTCGTTTTTTTTTAATTAGATTTGTATATAAGTTGAAATAGACGTCATTCACAATTTTTTCCTTTGGTGAAATACTTGGATGTTTCTTTATTTAAAGAGCCTCAGCCTTTTTATTCTAAAGCATATGTTTTTGTATTTTTTCAACGGAAAAAAAACTTAAATACACTTTTCGCATATTTTTTTTTTTTTTTTTGAATCTACTAGACATTTTCTTTCTCCCCCCATTTTTTTTTTTTAAAAAATCATTTTTCGTTTTAAAAAAAAACAATATAGAAATCACAAACATAACAATATAGATTCTAACGAATTTTAAAGCTGCGCTTCTATAATTCACAACATAGACATTATCAAATCATTTACACTTTTTTTTTGTATATAAGTTTAAAATAGAAAAAAAACATCACGAACATCTATAGATTTTTTTATATAGCATTTTTTCATGTCATCTATTCATCATCACTTACACACATTAAGCAATCACAAAAAACCATTAAGCAAATAAAAAATGAAAAAAAAAAAAAAAAAAAATAATCTATTATTTTTTTATTTTTTTTTTTAAAAACCGCACACATTCTTTGCATCCTTTAAAAATTTTATGTTTTTTTGTAAATAAATAAATAACATTCGAAATAAATTTTTGCATTAAAAAAAAAAAAATTTTTTCGCTTGCCATGTAAGATGAAATTTGTAATGTTCAAAGAAAGAAACAATTTTTATTGTCCTGATCGTAAACATCACACGGCCGCGTAAACAATGTTATAAAAAAAAATTAACGCGTTTCATTTTTATGCCACAACTAGATATTACAACATCATCAATGGGTAAATATTTACTGCACATGACCTAGTTCAATGTCATCTATAACTAATAGAATATTCCTGTATAGCAATTATGGGAGGTAAATAGTATGGAAAAATATTAATTTAGAATTACAAATAACACACTCTTTTTTTCGCCAAAAAGAAAAAATACATCTTGTTTTTTTTTTAATTTAACCTATCTATCACATTCTTTCTAAGCCTCCGTATTGGCGTACATATGATAGCGAAAGGGGGGAATGATTGGGTCATTTATTATTTATTTATTCTGGAATTTACCGTAAAAAAAAAATTTCAATAAATTCATTTAAATTAATTTAAGGAAAGCGGAACCAATCATGTGCATCAATAAAACGTAATTATTCTTGTACATTTTTGTTCTTTATTTAAAAGTTTTTTTTTTCTTAAAACAAACTCTTGGTCCTTTTTGCGGGAAAGTCCGATTTGAAATAATAAGAATGGAAAATAAAACAAGTTGACTTGCTTGCTTTTGGTTTCGTCTTTATGTCATTATTATTATTTTTTTTTTTTCATCTTTTAATTCTGTTGATTATTAGTAATTACTGCGTCAAAAAATTCTAACTGGAAAATCGCACTAATTCCATCAAGAATAAAAAAACTTGTTGACATTCTCGTTGTCAATTCTATAAAAAAATTAGTTTATCGGACCTCAATCAATTTACATCAATGGTAGAGAAAAATTAATCCTAGCGGGATTTTCGAGTCGCATTGAAGATTTCCTTGTCATGTTACATTCATGAGATATCTGGAATCATGAAAGAGAAAAATTGATTGCCGCAGTTTAATAGGAAATAATTTGACCCTGAACGCATGAGGAAATCCAAATTCCGCTTGCTCTGCCACCCATAATTTGATAGTGATTTCCTAATTTAGAACTATCATTCGGTAATTTTTGTCTCTTTGTTTTTTTCCCACACGAGTAAAAGAATGATTTTACTATAAATGAGGAAAGTAATTAGTAATCATCATAAACATGTAATAGTAATCACTTTCCAGTTAAAAGATTTTCTTTTTTTGTGGAAAAATATGAATCTTTATGATTTAATTTGATTTTAACAATGACGATGGATAAAAAAAAAAAATCTTCAAATAATCATCAGCCTCCTTTACGTAATTTTCCTGAACATTTCAAAAATGCTCGAGATAAAAAAAGAAATCGTGAAACCAAACAACACCCCCAAGACTTCATCAATCATGCCGTATTTTAACCGTTTAGAATTTTTTTTTTTGATTTTTCCATGTTCAAAAGGTATTTTTAATCATTGTAATTATTAAGCAAATCATTGTTTTTTTATTCATTGTATTAATAATAAAAAAATATTTTTGAATCTCCGTCTCCTTTATTTTTTTAATTAGGAAAAAAAAAAAAAAAAAAAAAAGATCATCGGCTATTTTTACATTTTATAATAAATTTCCTTTTTTTTACGACCCATTAGATTTTTTTTTCCTTTCGTACTTTTTCTTTTTTTTCAGACAATGATTTAGACAATGAGAATAATAAATATTATATGTTAACGAAAAAAATAATGCGTCTTCAAACAAGAAATAATCACGTTCGTTTTTCTTCAATTGCTTGCTTGCTTTTGCATTTCGCATTCCGACACCGTGTTTTTTTTTTTTTAGTTGAGGCTTGAGCTTCTTAAATTGGAAATCAATTCGGTTTTAAAAAAAAAGGACTCTGGATATATCATTAAATGGGGAACGTAAAATGCGCCACGGCTATTGAAAAATGCGTTCCACATTCGGAAGCTTATTCCAATCCTTGTGATTCCCTTTTACGGAATAATGATTTTTGTGGCTTATTCGTAAAATTGAACACATGTCGTCATTCTGATCACGCATTTGGATGGGATTCGTTTCGGAATGATGAGTCCATAAATAGCTCGTTTACTGCGCCGACAAATCCGCGCCCAGTGCTTGTCTCAGCGATAACTCAGTAACCAGAGAAGGTTCCATGCCATTGCCTATTTCGGGTAAGACCTCGCTGAGAGTTAAAAAAAAATTTTTCTCATCCCACCGTTGCATGGGAAAAACGTTTGCTTTTGCATCCACCCATTTTGGCTCTCAAAAGCTACGTATTTCAAAAATTCTGGGAATTTAATTCACGAAATGGTCAAGTTGACGCATTAATCATGCGTTCTGATTTAGAATGCATAATCTGGAATGAATTACAAAAAGAAACCTTCTCATCAAAAAAAAAAATTCATTGATAAGAAACTCGCTTCAATACTCGCTTTTTTTTTTTTGTTAAGTATTAATTAAATACGGCTAAGGATATCCGATATAATTGCAATTTTTTAATTCTTGAATTTTTTTTTATTTTAATTCCTCTTTTTAATCGTTCTGACCTTTCCTCCAAGAACTAGTATAACCATATTGGTGAACCCTTTCAAATATGGATTCATTCAAATTAATCAATCTCTTTTGATAAAGGATTACGTAAATCATTAATTGGCCATCCCTGAATGAACTATGAGTATCATGATTAAGCTCGCAGTTCTTTCCTTGTATGAATTTAAAGTCGCATGCCTCTCTATCCTGTTTCTGCTTTATTAATACTTTAAGCTTTCTTTAAACGAACCTTGCGCGAATGTTCAAAAATGGTTTCATTCGTAATATCGGAGGAACCAATTAAACCTCCTCCCCTCCCTCCCCCCGACTCGTTAATGATGTCTCATTCATTGTTTTCAGAGTGAAAAAATTAATATTATAATATTGTTCCATCATGAAAAGGGTGATGCGAATTACAAAATAAGTTCAAATTGAGAAATAATTGACAATGTTAATTATCTCACAAGGAAACGTTTCGTCCTTTGATTTAAATCTGAAAACACCATGAAACTTTCTCAAACAAGAAACCGGTTTTGTGTGCCCTTATTATTATCCTTGTCAATGAATATCTTGATGATCAGGTAACACCACCTTAAGACAATGATTTTGGTGGCCCCCCCTTGTCATTTGACACAAATCTTTTTTTTTTTTTCTTTCCCTCTTGTAATAGGAAAGTTTAATTGAATTCAAGATCATGAACAGGAATTTAATAAGGTTTTATCTAAAATAAGCAATTCATAATTAAATAATTTTTTTATTTTAAGGAATACCTCATCTCTTTGATTATTAAGATATTACATATCAAATCCTGTTTGAAATCAACTTTCTTTTTAAATTTCATTCTCAGACACTTGTGTAATCATGAGATAATTAAAATTTACTCAACTTTAAATCCTGATTTAACAAGTCTCATGGATCACGATGGGTTTGACATTGTGCGCTTTGACCGGAAAACATGATTCTTTTGATGACTTTTTTTTAGTGGAAAATCGCTCGATTAAGATTTCTGTTTGTGGTCATTGCATATATTAAACGTGAATTTTTGGCGGTTAGTACATACCGCTGTGACCATTTGTATTTCTTTAAAGTTGGCGTGGAAAACGCAATTTAAGGGTATCGCGAGTTATATATAAATATACACCTCGTGCTGTTCTTTTCAATCTAATCGTGCATGACAAGGTATTATGTTGCATTAGCTCAAAATTACCTTTTAAGCTTTCTATTCACTCTATTGTTATTTTATACGTGTAATTTAAGATATTTTCTTGCTCGTAGGTCAGGTGACTGAACGGTCATTTGAACGTCTCCCGCAGCAAACTTGGGGTCAAGTTTCTTGATCGCTAGTTTGATTTACGCTCTAAAGTATCCTCTCCTTTAAGCAGATTTTTAGATACTCCTATATCATAACGATAACACTCTCTTAAAATGTATTGTGCGTCAGAATTCCCTCTTCTGACAGATTTCCAAAAGTTTCGAAAATTTTCTGTAGATCGACATCATATATG
>CAJVPP010001384.1:0-20363 GCA_910592005.1 Funneliformis mosseae | reverse complement strand
ACAATGCTGATCCTTCACGTATGATCAACTCCATATTGAATAGGAAAAGGAAGGTTATCATTCTTGATAAATGCCTGAACAACTCTAAACATGATAAGCTGTTACACTGACGTGAAAAATGAAGTCAATAGACATTTTCAACAAATCGCAGGAACAACACACTGTGACAAAAGAATTCCTGAGGAATAGAAGTCCACCTACCAACCCATTGCTGACATTGATTCATCGATATACGACCAGCTCACCTTGTTCCCATCAGCTGAAGAATGGTATAGGATTATTGAGTGTCTGTCCAATGACAAAGCTACTGGCCCTCTTCTATATCTAATGAAATGCTTAAGCATCTAGGTCCACATAGTAAAAAATACCTCTGGTTAATTATTTGTAGTTATCTTCAGATTTCTTCAACTCCCACAAGATGGAACCTTGCTTATGTCTATCCGATTCCTAAACCTAAACCTTGGAAATTCGACCTCAACAACACTTGTCTAATCACGCTTCTGAAATGTCTGAGAAAAGCCTTTGTAAAACTACTCAATACCAGACTTGCATCAATAATTGTTCAAAATAACATATTGAAAGGATCAAACTTCGCTGGATTGCCATTTAAATCCACTTTTGATTCCATACATATTATAGACAATATAAACAAGACGTCATCACCAATAAATCTGAACTCTGGGTACTTTTACAAGATATGTCCAAGGCATACGACTGTGTCAATGTGTTTATTTTGGTCAAAATAATGAAAAGGCTTAGAATCCCTTTCGGCTATATTAACATCATCATGAAATTATTTATTCCAAGACTCAACTGTATCTTTATAGCGCATGGCAATACCGATTCTTATGTCGTAATTTCCAGTATTGACCAAGGAGAAGTCATCTCACCCCTCTTGTGGTGTATATACTACGACCCACTGCTCTGTAGAGTCCAGGAGTCACCCCACGGCTATAAAATGAGTTGTAATTGGCAACCTGATGCTCGGTTACCAGCTACACAATGCCTATCTACAATAATCCCAGCCTTAGCTTTCATGGATGATACTCTATGGATTGCCAAGTCTGCTGACGACTTGACATCAATTATTAATATTGCTAACAGTTTCTACTCTTTTAATGACATTCAGGTTAATTGGCCCAAGTCAGAACTTTTGGTTAATAAAACTCAGTTAGAACCCTTTGCAATCGCTATTTGCAATAACACACATCACATCACCACATGGAAACCCAGCAAAAGTGTCAGGTATCTAGAAGTCTGGATCTCATTGACAGATAACAAAACGTTTATTACCAATCAGATTCATGAAGAAATCAAGTCGGCAATCACCATAATGCGCTCTAAACGAATAACGGACGCTCATCTTACATATATATTCAATACAGTCATTCTACCACGTATAGAATATAAGTCACAACTTACACTCCCTTCAGAAAAACATTGTGTCCGAATCATGGTCTCATATGTAGCTTTCCTTCGCTCTAAATTGCACTTCTCACGGAAAACGCCGTCCTCGCTTTTTCTGTCACACTATTTTTACAATATTACTCCCCTTCACTAAAGAATCATTCAGAATCTTAGTAGTGCTCTTTTGCAGATGACCAATGAACCTAACTTATTAAGCCTCACATTCAAATTCGTGTTAGACAGCTGCAAACCCGGGAATGGTTGTATATCAATCCTTTAGTACGTTGGCCATATAATACTCAGAGGACTAAAGATGACTGACTCCCGGCTCTGCTAAGTACTTTAAACAATCTAAACATTAATCTTAGTGTCCTGATTAATTTTAATAATCTGGTATCTGGAAGTACTACCCCGATTTTAGACCTCATCAAGCCTATCTACAGAAATTACGTCCTGGATCTCAGAAAATGCTCATTTCTTTATGTTGAACAACTAGTTAATTGTGTTGGTAACTATGTTTTCTTACAAAAACCTCATTTACATAACGCATTAACAAACAAGATTTGTCAAAACCCCCAAATGGTTTACTATTATGGAACAGTACTTACAACCAGAGTTGGGAAATTAGTACAGTTAGTACAGCTTAGTACAGTTTAGTACAATTAGTACACATAATAATTAATATAAAATTTAGTACAGTACAGTACAAGTACAAGGTCAAAATTTGCCTAGTACATACAAATTTCCCAACCCTGCTTACAACCATTACCTGATAGATTCATCAACAGAATTTTCCCGCATGACCTTATGTATGGCTACACTTTAAATCAATAATACCTTACCTCTAGTTATAGATCATACACTGTGGGCTGGATATTTAATCTTAACAGTTTTGTTATCAGACGCATCACCCATGCTGACCAACATAACTTGCATCTCAGACATTATAATTTTGAAAAAGCAACTGATTATAGCATCAAATTGATTCCATGTTCCCGCTGTTTCCTGCATAATCAAAACATACTTTCAACAAACAGATCATACTGTTGTGTCAGCATTTCTCGAATATACTGTGCAGCCTTTCACAATATTTATTACGACAGTTCTAATTCCACAACGCTATCTATTGATACCCTAAATAAACTAGCTCTAACTTGCGCAGTTGCATCCTATCAGCCCCATATCTTAAATATACCACCTCCTGTGCTTCCCCATACTTATAGCTTTTATATAAATATATTTATCCCTTTCCCACACAAAGAAAAACTACTAACACTTTCTTTTAATTTTGTTTCTGCTACTGAGTTAGAGTTTTATACCGATGGATCTCTTACAAACATCGGTTTTCCTTCAATCAAAATGGGGTTTGCTTAGCTACAATGTCACCAAAATTCGCTTATAGTTTCCTTTAGCACTGCTTTAACCTCCAGCTTTCCATCATCATCAATACCTAAATTTGCAGCGCTCTTCACAGCCCTTCTGACTGCTCCTCCAAATTGTAACATCAAAATTTATACTGACTTAGCTATTATCATATTACAATTCAACAAATTTAGTTTCCTCAAGAAGCAGTCTTCTACTTTCAGACCCTTTCTGAAAATCAACAATTTCATGCTTTGGTCTTGTCTTTTTCAAGTGATCTCTGTGCATAACCTGGACGTCCATTTGATCAAAATCAAAGCGCACTCAAACAATATTTTGAACAACAAGGTAGACACTATGGCGAAAGATGCTCTCATCCTTCCCATCTTACAATTCAATACGATGGCCGCTCTATAAAGTTTTTTCAATTACAACAACCAACCTATTCTTCTACCAATTAGGCAACTTGTAAAAGACATATTCTGATATAAGCATCTTCAGCAAATTTTATCATTGCATGTACTCAACAAATACCACCAATTCTTTAAGATTAACTGGTTCGCCACCTCTTTCTGCCTTAGTGATAATGTCACTACTAATCACACATCATACGTGGCCTCCACTACAAGAATGAAAAAATTCCAACGACTGCTGGAAATGCTTCCCACAGTTGAAATTTTGAAAATCAGATACCCATTATTATTCCTGCCCTTAACTCTGTGTTTCCGATGTGAGGTAGTAGACGAAGACTTCTTCCACATATGGACCTGCCTGATGGCTGATTATCAGATGAAATTGCTTATATAACGAGTTAAAGACTACCTTAGAATCATTACCAATGCACATTCAAACGATATTGATAATCTTAATTGGTGGAACCTCTCAACATCCTTTTCCTTTATGGTTCTAATTAAAGGCATTGTTTCCACTTCTCTCTTTGAACTTATTCACAACAACCTTTTACACATGTCCATAGCTTTAGCTGCATGTTCATCTCTCATGTACTTCATTTATGAAGAATCACAATGCTTTTGGATTGATAGGTGTACCCGTCAATCTGACATCGAAAAAGCTGCAAACATTAACCTTAAATATAAAAAGGACAATTTTACTTCTTCAGGTTTTGATCTTCCCTATAATATTCCTACCAACTACATTATCATTGATCCAATTAACATTATGGTGCAACTTGGATCCCACTGGACGAATTTTTAGTGCAATAGTGACCAAGCCCTCTCCTGTTTTACTTTTTGGTTAAATACTCAGAAGTGATATTTTTAGCTTAGATTAGAATTGATTTGAGGGAGTGCAGGATCAGTCTTCTATAGTTTAGTTTTTCTTTTCTATACGAGATTTTCATTTTTTCTTTTGATCTATATTTTATTTTATATTATACTTTTATCATAATAAAGATTATGTGAAACTACCGCACTTTAAAATAAAAAAAAAATATTTAATATAAATAATAATATAATAAATTTATTTAATCAACTTTGTTATTTTTAATTTAACGATATTAAATTATTCAAGAAGAATAATTGGTTGACCTGAATTTTTATCAGGTTGGGTTAGATCAGGTCGACTTGTTGACCTGACCTGATATCAATCTGAAAATCTATTGACCTGACCTAAATTTTTAGGTCATTTTAGGTCAGGTAAACAGGTTGACTTGACCTAATTTAGAGCTTTAGTTAAGTCACAAAGTGAAGGAACATATATAGTTGATATAATAGTTTTATTAATTCAAGCATCATTATAAGATTTTTCAATTAGAAAATCTAGTTATATTTCTATAACTGAATGTTAAAGTATGGCTAGTAAAGATCAAAGAGGAGTTGGAAATGACCAGATATTATATTTATTACTAGTTTTTATAATAGGATATATGAATTAATTATGGTAAAAGTTCCTGTATTATTTGTAATAAATAAAAAAAGGAGATGATTAAGTAAAAATTTGGAAAGAAATGAATGATGAAATATATTAGGCTCATAAAGAATGCAAACTAGAAAATAATAATTTTAGTATTATTAGAATCTAAGTTACTGAAAATGAGATGTATTTAAATATTCTAATTTAACATATAAATGAGATATATTTTCTTTACAATTTATGAATTATTATAATTCCAATTTAACCAAATAATAAAAAAATTATATTTAATTTTGTTGAAACATTATTGATAATAAGAGTTTGTTAACAGTAAATCTTATTCAAATTTTATTTTACTTATTAAAAATTAATGTATTTTTATAATTACAAAATATATTACACATTAATTTATCATTATTATATTATGCTCCTCAAATTAGTTCATATAGTAATATAGAAAATAGTTTTATAGTATCTTTTCAAGACTATCATTACCATCAAAGATGAAAAAAAAAAGTCTAGAAACTAATATTTACTTTTTAATATTACTTAATAAACTTGACTCTGTATTCAATTTTCAATCTATTTTTGATATATAAAATCTTCTAATGTATGCAAATATTTTATCAAAGTATAAATTTAAAATATGAGAAAAGAAAATATTCAAGGATTAATACTTTAACTAGCATAATATTATATTACAAATCACAAATATTATAATTAATAAATAATATAAAGTACTATGCTAAACATAAATATTAGTAACTTATTCTGTAAAATTTACATAAATTTACAAATCTTATGCAATACTTTGCATTAAAAATATTCCTAATGTATTTTACATTTATTTTAAGTAAAAGATCCAATTTATATTAAATATCAGCTAAAGACTTAAATTATTTCTTTGTAATGCATGAGTACTATTTATAATAATAATACAAATTTTATAAATTATAACAAATCTATTAATTTTTTTATTTTTAGCATAAATCAATCAAAAATATATTAATTTTTAAAAAACGTATAATTTTATTGTAAAAATCTTATAATTTTTATAATTTTTAATAAATAAAATATAATTTTTTTATTATTTTTATATATTATTAATTAATTAACAATTCCTTATACATCATTTTTTATAAAAAAAATGCTAAAAAAATTCCTTATAAAATATAAGGAAATGTGTTACAAAATTTTAAAAAATATATGATAATAAAAAAACATATGCAAATTTTTTATAGGATTAGTGGAATTACTTCCATTTCATTTTCCTTATATCTAACTATTTGTTATTCTAATTCTTTCATTATTTTTAAAAATTTTTTCTAATATGTAATAATGTCTTCTCATTCGTATTTATCAAAATAGATACCTTTTGATATCTGTTAAACTGATATTTTAAAATATGTAATCATCTTTCAACAGTTTTTATGCTGATTGTTTTCTGAGTTCCTATACATTTAGGCAAAATAAAATTCTCAATATATTACTTAAAATAAATTACGTCAATATTAGGGCACTGACATATATTAGCTAATATTTTATGGGATGGGAGGGTAATAGCGAATCTTAGGTTATACATAACTTAAAATCACGTGATAATATTGACAATAATATTTTATTAATTTTTCATATAATCATATGATCAGATATATATTACATAATACCAATTTTATTAATTATCAATCTTGATCTGACATGCATTCTCTCAAACGCATTTTTTCAAAAGAAAGCATTTTTTCTCGTTGTTGTTGTGATGAAAGAAGAGAGAAATCGTCAAGAGTTGAGGAGTTTTGGCTTTTACCTTTTCCTTTGGGTCGTCCACAGTTAGCTGAATGTACTGTTCGTTTATGATTTATCAAAAAAGTGAGCATTGGAAAATATTTATTACATTCAGAACAACAAAGACGCAAATATATTGTTTATCAAGAGATAGACAATGGGAATCGTAGCCAGGAATTTTTAATAGGTCATAATATTTGAGAAGATGTATTGCATTGGTAAAGTGTCCATCTTTAGCTTTAGTAATAGGAGGTAAGAAGCCATTGTTTGATTGAAAGAATTCCATGACTTCTTTTGTATGAGATGGACTACAACAACTAATATTTGTGCATCGTTTAATATCGAGAGAATACTGGCATAGATTACAATGGTTTTCAATCTATGACCATGGTATAAAGCAATCAATTAAGTCATCTTCTTTTTCTTATTATTTCTTTTTTTGTTTTTCTTGTCATTTTCGTTCTTCTGTTTTTTCTTTTTCTGTATTCTCAAATTGTAGGTTTTCAAATGAATTGATGAATTCTTCAACATACTGAGCATCTATGCTTTTTCTGAAATTAAATCACGATACCAAATGTCACAAAGAACACCTCTGGCGTATTGATAATTTTGAAGAGCAACACTGGATCTATCACTTTGCCTTGTATATTTAAATGTGTTCTAAAGTGATTGATTGATAATACAATACCTGCTAGCTTACCTGATAGCATTGTCATATCTCTTTCGATCAGATTATATTTGAATTACCCCAGAGTATATGTTCTTACAGTCAGGTAATCCAAATTAAATTTTCGAAAAAGATGGCAATATGTCTTAATATTCTTTAGATGTCTTAGGTTCTCATCTGGTCCTCCGTCTACTAACAAAATCCAGATTAGTCGAATTTCTCTGTTGGTCTTCAATGCATCATCATATTGATTATTTAAAGAAAGATTTTCGAGATCTTGCATATGTGTTAGGAAGGATGTACCAAGGATCATTGGTGTCGTACAAAAATAGCAAGTTGGCCTGTTCGTAATTCATCATTTGAATCATTCAGTTTGATTATAAGATAAACCGATAGAACTAACTTTTACTTATACCCTACAGGAAAATCATGATCGGCCACACGAATAGGCTCGTAAACTGACTGCAATGTTTGAAAGGTCTGACCTATAGCAGGTATCCCAAGACCTATCTTTGCCTTATCATCTTGGGAGATGACAACTGACATATCAGCAAAGACAGTTGCAAATTGTCTCGCACATTTAATAGAAGTGAGGTAATAGTAACTATCAGGATGATCGTGTGTTTCCGTTTGTAAAATTCCAGCTACCATGATCCATGCTGGATAATGGTGAACTCTTGTAGCAATAGAATTGGATTGGCGTGATAATAGATAATTATTTAATATTGTTCACGCTATATAGACATTATATTTCTTCTCAAAATTTTTACGTAAATTTTAAATAATACGAACTTTCACCACTTCTTTTCGTCATTTCTCATTAGCTGAACCGAATTTGACCGAATTGTGAATATGATCATGTAATTTCAGGTGTTTGAAAAGAAGGGATGGACAACCGAGTCTATTGTATTGTATAATCTTCTGATTTTCTGCAAGCATTTTTTGTTTTTTTTCTTTACAATTTTGAACATATTTTGCGTTTCTTTTTAATTTGACAATCTTGTCCTGATTTGATTTAATTTGAGTTCGAAAGTCTACTATTTTTGCATACATATCATGGTGAAGTTGAGAATCAGTTGTGATATTGTAGATTTGTTCAAATTCAATAAGTTTTTTTTCGGCAATCGTTATTTCACTTGCCGCTTTTTGTTGAGCTGTTGCATTAATAGGTATTTCTGGTATAGGTTTTACTGAACGAATAGCAGAAAGAGGAGAAGTTAGTTCTTTTCTGGATATAGGAGAATATCTTGGTCTCATTGTTTGTATATCATACAGATTAAATTGAGTGGTTAAGTATTTTCTGATTACATTATCGATTTCTTCTGCACCTTTGTTTTTAATTTTATTCCATTCTTGAGATGTTTCACAGCAAATATTAGCACAGTTCGAAGTACCGTTTTCTGTTCTTACCATAAGACTATATACATAAGCATTGGAAAATTCCTGATATTTATTTGTTGGCGAGTTATATATTGGCTTTTTATTAAACTTGGGACTAAATAAAAAGGTTTGTCGACTCATATTTGAAACAAAATATTAATTTTTTTTTACAAAAAGTTTTTATAGGTGTGAAATGGAAAGCTGAATATAATGCGTAATAGCCCGCAACAAGGCAGTTTTTAAGAAAATACGCAAAATAGGGGAATTATTAAGTAGATCTTATTTAAATTGAATTAATTAGCTTCAATTCGAATTTAATTAAACTAATTCGAATAAAAACTTGCGTAAAATCAAGTCTTTTGCAGCACTTTGCAATACATGAAATATAAAATTAGTATGATCGTTTAATTAAAACTGTTTTATATATTTAAAAAAACTAATATCTCAAATTATAAAAATAAGATGCTTGAATGGTTTAAATGTTATTTGGAATAAAAAAATTAAAACAAATCGATAAAAATATTTTTTTTATTATTTATGTTTCTTAATTTACTTTTAACTTACAAATCTAAAAGACAATGATCGGCAGTACGTGATCATCTTACCTGAGGGTGGGGGGGTAAACGCTTATATTAAAATTATATTAGCTAATATATGTCAGTGCCCTTATTTGAATCTGATTTTTTTTGTAATTATTATCATAAACTCAATATAATATCTTTATCATCAATAAGTTGATAGTATTTTTAATGCTTTCCATAATATGAAACTAGAAATTATTAGTGATTCAAGTAAAATTTGGCTATAGAATGAATTTATTTAGTAGTATATAGCTTTAAAATAATATAAATTATTTACATCATTTTTTCACTAGCTTTCATTTTCTTATTGCTATCATTTATCTATATAAGATGTTCATAAATAACACATTGTCTGTTATATTTAAAGACCGTTAGTATTTTTCTATTCTTAATAAAATCATCTTAAAGTTGTGTAGTTCTTTCACAAAGTATTGAAGTTTTATCTATTTTTGATAAAAATTTATGTAATGTAGGTGATACTAATAATAAAAAAAAATGGTGATAGAAATAGAAAAGAAGATGGTAATAGAAAAGAAGATGATAATGATAGAGATGGAAAAGAAAATGGTGATAGAAAAGAAGAAGATGATGGTGATAGAAATGGAAAAGAAGATAATGATAGAAAAGGAGATAATGATAGTGATGGCAATTATGATAGAAATGGTAATGAAGATAGAATAGAAGAACTTTCAGTAAATTCACTGATATAACTATTTAAAAGTGCTGAAAATTCAAACAATACAAAAGAATCATTAGCAGTTTCACTGTTATCCCAAAACTAATAATTTTATTCTCTTGAAAGCATTAACAAGTATACTAGAAGTATCAAATTTACAATAATAAGTCATTTTTGGTATTCTTTTTATTATTCTTTTATTTTTTTTTTGGATTTATTTCATATAAGAGCTGTTGCAAATAAACATGTTTATGTCTTTTCTTCTAATTCAATTTCTTTCTTTTCCTTCTTGATAAACTCTATATTTTCATTAGTCTTAATTTTTTCTTTTTATCAAATAATAGTTATCTTCACTTATTATATTTTTAAAGTCTGATGAAATTTTTTTTTGCCTGTAACATTTTAGAATATTTTTTCCATCCAAAAATCCAAAAAATATAGTTTTCTATTAACCAATAGAATTTCACATATAATTTTATTAGCTTTTTATTAGCTAATGTTAAGTCACATGTTTATCTTACTGAATACTAATCATATAAAAAGAAGGTATTATTAAATCAATATAAGTCGAAAATGAGTAATTATCTTAAAAAAAAGAGATTAGCAATTTATAATAAATTAACTTAGCATTAAAATGATGACTTCCTTTTTTGATATTATCTCTGTATCATTTTTATAACTTTTTAAAAATTAGTTATTTGATAATTAAATTTAAATATATTTTTATTGTTTACTTATAATTTTGTAAGTTCATAAATAAGAACTTATTAAAATTATTAAATGATTATCCTAATTTTTTTATTTAATAAAACTAACTTTTAATTCTATAATTTTAATTAGATAAACTTATAACATAAACCTAATACATTATTATTGCTTTCTTATATACATATATATATTAATTATATTAATTTATATTGATAATTATATTGATGTAAATAAAACTCTAGGATTATTAACATAAATTATTAACTTTTAAAAATCTAAACTTTATTATATATATTAAAGTCTATTTTTTAGTTAGTAAACTTCATATCAACTCATATAATAATATATTTTACATAATTTATGACTTATTTTATGAGAAAAAAGTATAAAATTCATTTTTATTTTAATAACCTTTTAAATTTTTTTTGTAACTTAATTTTTCATTTAAATTGTAACTATTTTTTTATAATATTTAATATAAATAAAGAAATTATATAAAAGATATTTAATATAAATTCTTATTTAATGATTAATTGAATAAATAATATATATATTATAAAATATTATTTTAAATTAAATAAATAGAAAAAATTATTTTTACTATTTTTGTATAATTTTTAAAATTAAAATATTTATATTTCTTAAACTGTAAAGTTTACAAATAAATTTATCTATTTATATATTTTAAATTCTTTTTGATTTATTTTATGAAAAATTAAAATTTAACCCTTTTTTTTTTTTAAAAATTAATTTTATAAATATATATATCATAATAACTTTTATTTTTTAATTATAAAACTAACAATTTAAATTACTTATAAACTAAAATTTGTAATTTTTAAAAAAATTTATATTAAAAAATTTTATAATTAACCTTTGACAATATTATTAATATTTACTTTTAACAATATTAATTATAATAGAATATTATAAAATTTATCATAAAGAATAGCTTTAATTATTACAATTTTTATAATTTACTAAGAAATAATATGACTTTCATTAATTCAATTAATTTGTAAACATATGAATTTTAAGAAAATATTTAAAAAATTATTAAAGTATATTAAATTTTATAATTTATAATAATTTAATAATTATATTAATACTTAAAAAAATATTTTATTTTATATAAATATATAAAAAAAAAAGATAAAAAGTAAAAAAATAAAATAGTACTATATTCTTTAAAAATAAGCATTTTTTTTTTACTATCTCTTAAACAGCAAATTTGTTTGCAAACATAAAAAAAGTATTAATTTTTTAATAAAATATAAGATATTAATTTTAATAATATAATTATTATATATAAAATATAGTTTAATATATATTTTATTAACTTTCTTAGAAAATTTAAGTTTATTAAGAAAGTTTTTTTAAATAATTTTTAAAATATTTATTATAATTTATTATCTTTATAAAATATAATAAATATTATTATACTAAGAAATTAGGTAATATTTTTCATTTAAGTTAGTAAATCAAATAATAAAAGCTTATTATAATTATAGAAAATCAGTAAATACTTTCAAATATATAAAACAAACAAAATGATTTTGATGTAATTTATATAATACAAATCTTAACAAAAACGTTCTGATTTGATTATTGACAGATACGCAGTAGTTTATCATATGAAAAAAAAAAAAATAAAAAAAAAAATGTTATTTCTTCAACATTAATAGGCATATATTGTTAAGCGGAATTATATTAACGCATACTCGGATTAAATAGGAATAAATCACATGACATAAACATAAAAACAAAACTGCGCCGATTCTCCTTACGAAGTATTTGGATAAATGTATAAATTTCATATAACCAATAAATTTGATATAAATTAAATTTTTTTTTTATTTGTACATCATTTTGTTTCTCCTTTCTAAATCAAAAAAATTTTTCTTTTCTTTTTTTTTTTTTTTTTGACTTTTGATAACTTTACTTCTTTTACTTTAATACAAAATGTCTCATCAAAATTTAAAACAAGAAAAAGGTGTAGAAATTGCATTGGCTTATTTAAGAGAAGTTAAAAATCGATGTAAAAAACCTAAAATATTTAATGAATTTTGTGAGACTATGAAATTATTTAAAAGAAAAGAAATTACTGAAAGTAATTGTCATAATGTTGTTAAAAGTCTTTTTAAAGATGATCCCGAATTATTAGAAGGGTTTTATGTTTATTTTCCTAGACAATCATTATCATCATCGACTTTTTGCATAAGCACAACACAAGAAGTTAAAGTGGATAATAAAGAAAACAATACTAATCATATGAACATTAAAAGCAAAGTTGTTTTTAACAATGAAAATGACAAAAAATTGGATTTTCGAGGTATTGAGAGGCTTTTTCGATATTTACATACATACATATATATGTAATATGAAGAATAATATAGCATTGATTTACAATTTGTACTTCACTTTGCAGAGAATGATCGTCAAAGTCATATTATTATTAGCACCGGAGAAGAGAAAATGGTGATGATCGATAAAGAATTGGAAAGTGAAAATATCTCTAACATTAATCAAGGTACTAAGGTAAGTTATATTAATATGATTAAGAATGTAATTTATCAACCTTTTTTTTTATGAAATTAAACATTTATTATAATTTATTTATCTTAGACAGAATTTATTAATGAATTTTATACAAATTTTCGTTCACCAAAGAAAGAAGCATCCGATCTTTCAACAGTTATTTCTAATTCTAGAAGTTCTTCATTCTCTCAAACATCATCACCACAAAGTTCTTTCAAAAATGTTGAGATTTTTGATGATGATGATAATAACATTACCTCATTAAAGCCATCATCACCTATAAGAAAGAAAGATACACAATTACAACAGCAAATAGCATCTTCATCTCCAGCGTCAAATTCATCGGAAACGGGTTTAAGGAGAAGCACTCGTAATCGTAAAGTTGCTTCGAAACCAGTTGATGATGCTTATGTTTTTTATAAATAATTGTGTTCTTGTAGTAAACTTAATAATTTATGCTGCGCCACTGTTGACATTAAAATTTTGGAATCTCAATGCTTTTTTATTATTATTTTAAAACGAATAAATTTATTAATGTAAACACCTTTCTCAAAACATCCAGTATTTATTATGTTCCTTTTATGGTTAAATCAATGATATTATTACAAATAAAAATTAAAAAAAAATATATAGTATATAATTTAGGAAAAAAAAAGAAAAAAACAACCGATTGGAATTATTTGATTTAAATTATTTTTCAGGAGTAGCGTTAGCCATTTTCCAATATTTATCAACAAAGAGACTTTTACTTTTTATGTTTCTGGTAAGCATACTTCCAATAACAAGCCCATTAAATATTGGTAAAAGACCAGCACCACCATTCTTTCCTACGGTAATAATCATAGCTTCTTTCACAGGCTTGTATTCTTCCAATCTTTTATTTGTTAAATAAGAAACGATATTTTTACCAACTAATTCACCATGTAGGCCAGCCCTAAAAGCTAACTTTGATTCAGGGATATTAGTAATATCTCCAATAGCAAAAATATGATCATATTCATCTAACTCTAATTGTAGAGTTGATTTAACTTTAACCAAATGAGTATTTTCGTCTATTAAATCTGCATTCAACTGTTCAATTATTGATGTATTCGGTTTTTGCCCAATTGCAACAAATTGTATATCTGATTCAACAGTTTGTCCTTTTTCCGTTGTAATCGTCATTTTTGATAGTCCATTTCCAACATTATATCTTTCAAAATCAATTCTATCTCCAAGAATTAAATTGACATTAAGATCTTTAAGTTGTGTTGCAAGTGAATCTTTTAATTTCTTTGGAAACTTTGGTGTAAGTAATTCTTCCTTCCCATGTATAAGTGTAATTTCTTTTTCCTTCCCGTAAACACTTGCAATTTCACCGGCCAATTCAATACCAACAGGTCCACCACCGACAATTAACACCCTTTGAGCTTTTTTTAAAGCTTCACGTTGTTCCAAAATTTCTTTAACATCATCATCTTTATTTTCTCCGATAAATTTAGCAGGACGAGAGTAATCACTTCCAGTAGCAATGACGGCAATTTCAAAATTAATTTTAAGTTCTTGACCATTGCTTTTTCTTACTATTAAATCATTTTTTTTGAATCTTGTTACAGTACCGTGGATTATTTTACCATCTCCATGTTTATCAAATATATGATCATATGGAATAATTATTTTTTTTTCAAATCCTTCTTCGACAATTGTTCTTAATCCTCCGATATCATGATGAAAATGAGATTTTTTTTCAATTAAAAGAATTTGGTGAGTATTACTTAACGCGCTAGAAAGTTTTTGAGCGGCTGTCAACCCCGCGTAACCACCTCCGATAATTACAATGTTTGGTTTGTTTGTTGAAGCAGACATGTTTTGTTGTAATAAAAACAAAAAAAAATTTGGAGAAATACTCCCATTTTTATACTTGTCCGAACAAATTATCTGAACAAATTATCTGATATCGGGCCGTTTATAATGTTCGAACCTATATTAATAATCAGAATAATAATCAGAAAATTATTAAGCCGGGATTTTCGTTACGTTCAAGTTGATCAAAATTATTTGAAATCAAATATGATTATATAATGCACCGGACCGGGAAACTCGGAAAAACAAAAAATATGTTACACAAAACTTATACTATAACCTATCAAACTAATAAAATGAGAAAAATTGTAGAGTCGGGTCACCCAAGTGAGTGATACTCAATTGCTCTTACCCTAACCAGCATTAACGTTAATTCCTTATATTTGATTGGCCCTACTCTACAACTTTTCGTATTACCTAACTTAGCTAATTTAATTTTTACTAATCGGTATTTTATATATACAGTAAATATAATTAGGAAACGAAAATTTAAATTTTTTTGTAAAATATATAATTGCGGTCGGTCACATTAATCGACCGCATTTTTGATTCCTATTGGTGTTTTGATTTTAATTGTTGACACAATTTTTTTTTCACTTTTCTTTTTTCTATAATTCTTACAATGGTACATCCTGTATCACTTGTAAATATGTCTTTATCCTAATAAAATATAATAAATTTAAATTAATCTGTAATAAAAAAAAACTAACATTTAATAATAACTAGGAAGCATAATTTCAGATAAGCCATAATAAATTTTTAGTGTTCAAAACATGCGTGACATGACATCAGCAAAGCAGAAGGACAGAACGACATTGCATTTGTGATTGGATTTTAATCAAATAAAAAAAAAAATTGAATTGATTTATAAAAAAAATTTTTTTTTCAATTTTAGTTGTAAACTCTGCCATTTTTCTAGTAATACCTTTTCTATAAATATCCATATACTAGGAAACGGAAACCGTTATGAGTCCAGAGCGAAAACTTTTATACCATCATATTAAATTTTACTAATTATTTTTATAAAATTAATTGGTATTAATATTATGTAATAATTATTTATTAACAATAATTAAAAAATTAATAAAATATAATTAATTGATTTCTATTATTAATGCTAAATATCTTATGGGATCCGTCAAAATCCTAAAAGTTATACCAATTACACCAATTAGACATACCTGGAATAGTAAATCTGAGACTCTTTGTTTGCGCTTGCAAATTCCAGTACGTCTTGCGTGGGCAATCACGGTATATAAAAGTCAGGGTCTCACATTACGAAGGGCTATAATAGATCTAGGTGATAAAGAGTTCAGTGCAGGTCTTTCTTTTGTGGCAGTGTCTCAAATACATGCCCTTGAAAATCTTTTATTTAAACCATTCAACTTCAATAGACTTAACGTATTAAAGACTACAAAAGATTAAAAGAAAGATTAGATAAAGAGAAATGATTGGTTTCTATAATATTAGAAAACAGAATATAATGTCAATGGCAGATTTAACAATAAAAAAAATAAAACAGAAAATATTTTCGATACAAAAATCATTATTATTATATTTAGCGCTCTAAAATACATATATTGTTTTATTTCTATAAAATCTATGAAATCTAACTAATGTTTCTAATTCTCTAATTCTTTCTATTTTTTTTTAAAAAAAAATTTTCTTTTTCTGCATTTAGCATTACTGCATTAGAGATATAATACTATAACACATGCAGATGAATATATCTTTTATTTATCATTTTTATTTTTTTTTATTATTGAATCAATTAACGTGATACATATGAACAAACAGACTTCATCACGTAATCTTATGTGTCATTAAGATTTATAAATATATATAATTCTCTATTTCATTTTAGATTAATCATCATGATTATAGATGCCTGCTGAAACCTTCTCAAAATAATTTCATTATACCCTTTTTTATATTTTTAATATAGTTTTAACAGTTTTGGCTTTCGTTATATCAAATGGATTTCGTCGTATCCTTTATTATGATTTTAATATAGTTTCGTCTAAGTTTTGACTGTTATTAAGGGGTTTCGTCCCTCATCTATAATCATGATTTTTGTACATATTTTCAAATGCAACTTAAAGAATTGAATTTAATGCTTTAGGAATAATTTGTTGTAATTAAATTCATATGTAATTGTAATAAAGTATATTATTCAATTCACAATAATATTTAGGATAAAATATACATTTATAATCATACTTTTCAATTTTCTTTTGAAGTTGAGATTTTTGTACTAATAATAAAAATTAATTTTTTTTCAATTTCAGTTTTATAATTAATTTTAGATAAATTTAACCTGATATAACTTTATTGATATTGAAGATATTAAAATTTTAATCTAAATTTTTAAAATGCAGGTTATAATTTATTTATTTTATAGATTAAATTTTCAATTTATATATAATAAAATTTTTTTTGCATTTTAAATTTGTTCTATTTTTATTATAGTAAAGTTCCTTTTATAGAGATTTTGTAATATAATATTTGATTGTCTTATGTTATACTTTAGAAATAAATTTATAATATTAATAAATATTTTTTTAGTTTAAAGTGTATTTATCTTATTAATAATCAAAATCTAAAATTATTATTATAATGATATTCTAAATAAAATATTAACTCCTTTTTTAATTTTTTATGAAAAAACTATTTGAAAACTTTTTTCTAAATGAGTTATTATATTTAGATTTTTAGAATTAATTAAATAAATATTTGTTAATAAGCTATTTCTACTTTCAGTTTGATTTTCATATTACACATTTTTTAATTAAATAATACTGATTTAATTGTCTATTAAACATATTTATAAAATTTATTCTTATTTTTTCTTATATATTTATTACAAAGATTGTAAAGATATTCTATTATTTTTATATAAAAATTTTTAAAAATAAAAAATATTAAAAAATTAAAAAATTCAAAATAAATTTTATTTGTCTTAAAAATCATTTTTATTAAAAATTTATTAGTCAATACTATTCTTATAGCTTATTTTAATATTATTTTAATAAGTTTATTAAAAAGATACTTATATTTATAAAATAATATTTGTATACTTTTTTTATAAATGATTGTAAATAATAAAATTAATTAATAGTTAATATTAACTAAAAAAAAATATTTTATAATATAAAATATAATTATATATTATTTATTATTTACTATTTATCAAAACTTATAAATACTAGCAAACTTAGATTTTTTTTTAAAATATAGTATTTTAATAAATATATTATTATATTAAATAAAGATAATAATTTTATATTATAAATTTATAATATATATATTTAATTCTTTTTGATTATTCTTCAAATATTAAATTTTTATTTTATATTATAAAATTTATTAAGTAATTTTTTTTGAATATTATAGCAAAATTAAAATTATCAGCAATTTTTATTAGTAGTATTTAAGGTTACTTATCTAAATTCATTTTAGATTTAACAAAATGTTTAAACTATAGTTTTGCTAATTTTTTACTAAGATTTTAATATAGTTTTACATATTTATAAGCTTTAATATAGTTTTACCTTTCCAGAAATTATTTTAATAAAATTTTAATATAATTTCGCTAAATTTTATTTTTTTCTATTTAAATAACTTGCAAAACCTTTAGATTTTATTCAGTAACCTTAGTAGTATTTAATTTTTTTGTAATTTTAAAACTTAAAAATAAAATTAATATTTATATTTAATTATAATATTAAAATATAATTACACTTATTATATATATATTCCTGTTATATTTTATTAAAATCTACTAATATTTCTATTTGGTTTCTAAAAAAAGGTTATATATTAATTACTAAAGTATTTAATATAAATTTTTATATATTATAAATGTATTTTTTATATTTAAATTTAAAAATTCTGATAAAGATATGAAAACAAAAGTAAGAATTGCAAGAGTTTTTTTATTAATTATTTTTTGTAAATTCTATTTATTAATATTATTATTAAAAAATAATTAATTATAAAATTAATATAATTAACATTAGATTTTCTTTATCTTATAAATTTCTATAATTTATTTAAATAAACAAAAATATTTATATTTAGTAATTATACAATAAAATAAAAAGAATTAATAAAATACAAAATTATCTAAAGAATTGTTATTTAAATTAATATTTATTTTATTTAAAACAGTATTATTAGTAGATATTTTTTATTTAAAAGATATCTTTATTATTTTTTATACATTTTTTTTTACATTACTTTTGTAATATTATATTTGACAAAATATAGAATAGTTATTTTGAATAAAACTAAAATCTCCATTTTTATTTTTATAATTACAACTCTATGATTTTTTTAACTTTTATAAATTTCATGATTTTTATAACCTTTATATTTTTATAGTGATTACAATTTTTATAACTTTATTTTATTATATATATTATAAATTTTACTGAAAATATATTAAATTAATATTAATTATAAATTAAAAAAGTTTAAAAATATGTTAAAGTTTATTATACTTTAGAAACTTACTATTATTTTTTCTGATTTTTAAAAATTTAAAATTAATATTATAATATAAATTTATTTATTATTAATTATTCTATTATTAATAATAAAATGTTTTTATAATTTTACAAAATAAATAAAATTTTGTGAATATTTAAAAATACATAAAGAAAAAGCATTAAAAAAACAAAATAATAGTTAATAATAATGAATATAAATTAATAAGAAATATTAATAAAGAAAAAAAAATTACAAAAAATTAATAAAGAAATTATCGCAAAAGAAGAAATATTATAAAATTAGTAAAATCAGTGAAATTATATATTAATTGATTTTTATTTATATTATTATTATCAAGTATTTCTACTAATTTTAAAAACTAATAGTAATTTATATATAATTAATAAAATATATAAGATTTTTATTGTACTTTTAAATAATACTATATATAATAATAAAATTTAATTAATATTAATAAAGAATATTTATTTATAATAAATAAATTTTTATAGATAATACAAATAAAAATAAAAAAAAATATTTATAATAAACTAATATTTAATAGATAATATAAATAAAAAGAATCATCAATAATAAAGTAATATTTAATAAATAATATAAATAAAAAGAACTCATTTATAATTAATTTAATTAATAATTTAAAATTGAAATTATTATAATAATAGATAATATAGATTATACTTTGTATTTTTGTAATTATCAGAAAATTCTAAAATTAATTTTGATAAATAATCAAAATAACTTATCATAATTTTCTGTTAAAATTTATATTAAATTTATAGAATTAATATCAAAGTATTATATTTAAAATTCTATTATTAATAATGTTAAAACATTTATATAAATTATAATGATAAATATTATTATTTATGTTATTCATCTATTTTAATATAATTAAAGAATTATTATTAAAATTTTAAAATTATGAATGAAATTTTACTTCAAAATATTTTATTAATAATAATATACAACAAAAATAATATTATAATAAATAGTAGATTGATAAAAAATAAAATGCTACTAATTTAATATCTGA
>CAJVPP010001383.1:0-20373 GCA_910592005.1 Funneliformis mosseae | reverse complement strand
TTTATATTTAAAAATCTGTCTGACACTGAAAATCCGTTGTATTGTAAAATTCGTTATATCAAAATTCGTTGTAGAAAAAGTTGACTGTACCTACTTTATTTTAAATATATAATGTTTATTAAAATTAGAATTTTTAGTACTGTTAAATTATTATTTTAAATAATTATAATATGATAATACTTTTTAGAATATTCTAAAATATCTTTATTCAATTTAATTTGCTATATTAAATAATGTAATTTTTTTAAAAAATTATAACATCAAAAGTTTTTGTAAAAAAAAGTGACTAAAATTCTTTATTATCAAAATAAATAGTTAAATTGTTTTTAAAATATTATTATAATAATAACTTAATTATAAAAGAAACTTAATATCAGTTTAAAAGAATAAAAAAGTAATATATTATTAAAACTTGATTAAAAGTTAGATTTTTTTTCTTTTTGATCACTTCTTTTTAAAGCTTTAAATAGTTTAATTCAGTTTAAATTAGAAACAATTCGAATTTAAACTAAATTTTAATTTAGTTTAATTTAGATTAAAAATCTTAAAAATGCTATCTAAATTTAAATTAAATTATAAACTGTAAAATTTGAATTGAACTGAAATTTTCAGATTAATCTGAAAATTTAATTTAATTCAATTATATGTAAATCTCAAAAAAAATTTATAATTTATATGTAAACTTCTTAGAGAATTTGCAATTTTATTATGAATCTTGAAGAGTATTTATAATTATTGTAATTTTTTAAGAGTTTTACAAAAAAAATTGTAATATTCAAAGAAAGTTTACAAAATTTTACGATAAATTTACACTTTATTTTATAAAACTTTATTACATTAAACAATTTAATAAAGTTCTTATAAAAAAAAATTGTAAAGATATATTCATTATATTATGATTAAATTGAGTTTATTTTATTAATATTAAACTAATATATATTGCAAAATATAAGTAATGGATTCCTATATAATATAAAATATTATTATATTTTAATTATTTGATTAATACATATGTAATATTCTTTATATATTAAGAAATTTAATTTTTTTTTGAGAATTGAAAGTTTTGTTAGATTTTTAATATCTTTCATTTTATTATTTTTAAAAAATTTTTTTAAGTTACTTTAAATTTAGGATTAATATCTTTAAAGATGATTTTTAAAAGTTTTACTATTAAAATTTTTAAAAATTTTATTATTTTAATATTATTTAACTATTATTTTTAATCTATATGAAAAATTATAATTATATTATAACAAATAAAAATAAATAAAATAAATTGATATTTTATATATTAAGAAAAAAAAATTTTTTTTGTTATTATAAAAAAAAAAATACTAAATATATGAGATTTTTAAATACAGTTGCAAGGTTATTAAAAAAATTTTTTTATTTAAAATAATTAGTTAATATTTTAATGAAAGAATCTTTAAGGTTATAAATTAATTATTCTTAATTTATTCTCACTTTTTTTATTCTTATTTTAATAAAATAATATATAACACTTTATTACTATATTAAAATTATATATTCTTACACATTAAAAACTTTTATTTATAAATTTGTTTTATATATAAGTTCTTATTAATGTTTATTTACAAATTTAAAAATATCTATTATAAGATTCTATTTATGAATAAAGAATATTTATCAAATTTGAAATATATTTGATTTAATTAGCTCTTTTGCAAAATTTTTTTTTATTAAAGAAATAATAAAAAATATATAAATATTTATTTTTATATTATTTATTAATGAATAATAAAAAAGATTAGCTAATTTATCTTGAAATTTATTAATAGCATTATTCATGTTTTTAAGATAAATATTTTATTTTTTAAATAAAAATAAATTTTTTCAATAATGTGATTTATTGTTTTATTAAAATAAAGATGATCTCATTATAAATAATGAAAATAATTTTAATTTTATAATCAATTTCAATTATGAAAAATTTTTATTATAGCTAAGTTATCAGAATAATTTTTGTACAAAGATTAATTTTTTGATATTTTATTTATTTAATTATATAACTTCTACTTTAAAATTACTTCAAAAAGAATTTATAATTCTTTAAAAGTTTTGTAATTTTTTATATGAATTTCAAAAAGAAACTTATAATTTTTTGTAATTCTTCAAATAAATTATAGATTCTCTTTAAGAATTGTATATAATTGAATTGAAATTTTAAATTAAATTAAAATTTTCAGTTAAGTTAAATTTTTTAGTTTAGATTAGAATTATATTTGAAAAAATCTAAACTAAACTAAAAATTTTCAGATTAATTTTTATGCAATTTAAAATTAATCTAAACTAATTTAAATTAAAAAAATCTTTAAATTAATCTAAACCATTTAGAACTTTACTTCTTTTACTTTTTTTTATTTTATATTTTTTTCTTTAACTATTTTATAAAAAAAAAAGGTTAAAAATTATTAAGTTTGTTAGTAAATGTTAGATTAATATAGACTTTAAAAGTATTTAATTAAGAAACAAAATGACTCTATATAAATTAAAAAAGAAAGAATGCTTTTTGTTAAAATTTTGAAAATTATATAAGAGAAAAATTTAAAGATGAAAATAATATTATCATTCATAAAAAGATAAGTATTTTTATTTCAACATAAAATATTTTTAATACTTTATAATTTTGATTTTTTTAGAAATACTATAGATAACAATACAAAAACTATGTGTATTTAAGATATAATTGAAGATTTCTGTTATATATTAACCAAATGGAATAATTGTTTTTTACAAAAATATAATAAAGGATTACAGTCATTCTCTCTATAATCACCCTCTGTATAATCACATCATATAAATTCCTCATTATAAGCATATATTTTATAAATCTAATATCTATTAATACTATATAAAAAAAAATCCTTTTATAATTACAATATTTTTATAATTACACCTTTTTAAAACTAATTTTTAGTAGCAATATATAATAATTTCCTATATAGTTACTTTTATTATAATTATATTTTTTATTTTTAATCCTGAGAGATGTGATTATAAAGAGGAATAACTGTATATGTATTTGATCAATTAATTGAATACAATAAAGATTAAAAGATATACACTAAAATTGAAGAAAAAGCTTAAGATTTAGAAAGAATCAAAATTTATGAAATATAAAAGATATGTTTTTTAAATTAAGTTAGAATAAAAAAGTTTATAAAGGGAAAGGATATGCATATTACTTTTCAAATATTTTTAAAAAATTATTTGTAAGTTCAAAATTAATTCTTAGTAATGTTTTTAAAGCAAAAAAAAATATAATTTTTTTTAAGAAAAGTAGTACAAATTAATAAGAATAATCTGGATTTTTGGAATAAATTTCAGATTTTCAGATTAATTGATTAAATGATTTATTGTTAAAATATAAATTTAATTGATTACATAAAATTAAACAGTCTGCATATGTGCAAACAGTATTAATTAATAATTTAAAAGATTTTACACCTTATATGTACTTAATTTTTTGGGAGTTTTTCATGATAAATCTGCTACAATTAGAGAATATGTATGTGTTTACTGCTAAATGATTTAATAAAAATCTTTTTGTTTTACATATTATATAAATAGTTTTCATAATTTCACAATTTCCATACTGCTAAAAAACAATTCTACCACTTTTCTTCATTTATACTTCTATGAAACCTCACCCTATTATTATACTAAATAAGGAAAAACAAAAGGTGTATCAAGCAGAGAGGAGCTTCTATCTATTGCTATATAGATATACTAATAGCTTTGAACAACCTCTTTTCATTAACAACATAATAAAATAAAAATTTTAATTTACTCCTTGAATGAACGAACAATCGAATAAGAGAGAAAACCATAATTATCCTTTTTTTATTAAATTATTTCTCCTGGGTCAAGCGACAAGTTTTACCACAATCATGTGACTTTCCGAATGTATTGAAAGTATTTAAGCGCTTCAACAACTCTATTCATCTTTGTTAACCAACACCAATTCACCAACTAAATGGATAACACGATCGATAATCTGAACGAGAAACATTTCATGGGATGAACTGACAAGAACGAACAACGTTTAACATCCAGGCAGATGATAATGCAAAATTGGTATAGGTCGAACACTCGTTGCGAGAGAAAAAACTGAGCGAGAAAAATCGGTATGTTTAGCTAAGAGACATATTTTTGTTAGAATTTTTTTTAATAAAAACTGTTTACTGTTTTAGCCACTTCGTCATTTCTTAACAAGGCTTTTCGTTAGACCTGTGGTCTCTACCTGCAAAAAAACGAAGTTAAAAATTTTTCATTAGTGTTGAATTCGCTGATTTTTATCATTGAAATTATTATAAATTGCGAAACAGAAATGTTGCCTTTATCTGTATTTTATATATATCGAGATCATTATCCATAAAATTTTCTGCGAAATTTTTTATTCTTAATTTATTCGTGTAACAATAACCAAAATTATAATTATAAAGCTATAAATTATAAAGCTTTAATGCATTTTAATCTCATATCATCAAAAACTAAGATGCAATAAAAATCTCAATTTTGTTAAAAATCAATAAATTAGCCAAAAAAAGAAAACGCAAATGTTAAATTATTAGATACACCACTTCACTTCGAAAATCAAACCATTATCATGTTATGCAAACATCAATGCCAACATATTTTATAGTTATCAGAACTTTTGTATAGAAAATAAATATTTAATAAAACCCTTCAAGAGTTCGATGAAAATTTAAAATTATAAGTATATTTTAAATGGAAAACAAAATGTTTCGTTTTTTTACTAAACAAAAAATCTTTTATACTAAGAATGTTATCTGTCATCCCATTAATTTTGTAGAAAAATTTTTTTACTAAAAAAATTTAAAATTGGATTCTTTATCTCAACCTTTATAATAATAATATTGATATAATCTTATTATTGTAACATCTCTAATGCTTCTTGTTCCTGCGTCAAACTCTTTTTTGTATGTTCTTCGATATCAATAGCTTCCCAAGGATAAACTAACCAACGATCGGGTGTTTCTTTAGCCGCAAAATATCTTCCTTCTTTCATTATAGAAAGGTCAGGCAATTCCATTCTTTTCTCCTTCTTTTTATTATGAAGTACAAATATAGCGAACTTTGTTTCGGGAACTTTAATATTGACATGTTCTGAATTATCTTGTAAAAATTTACGTTTCTCTTCCTCTATATCTTTGGTTAGTTCTTGTACGGCATAAGCAAGTGTAGTTCTAGTGTCATCGACCTCGTCTACGATAAGGATATTTTTGCCTAACAATGGAGACGTTGTTGCATGAGAAGGTCCAAAATGAAGCCATTGAGTTTTTATCACTTGTGTGCCAATCGTTGAAAGAGAACCATTATTAATTGAATCTGTCGTTGAATGATTTGAATTAATATTCGAAGGGTTAGGAGAAATAAGATCCTCATAAAGAGAGAGACCAATAGCTTGAATCGGAATATTCTTATTGTTGGCTCGTTTTAAGAATGTACGCTTTTTTGAGAAGAAATGTAAGGAATTAATCATTTGTGCATTGCCTGCTAACATGATTGTCATACAAACAGCGAATGCTCGTTACATAAAAGCAAGTTTTGTAACGTGCTTTGAATTATCTAAGAAAATGGACTTTGGTTCAATTAATATTAATCTTTTCGTCGAACACGGGTATCATGATAAATATTTTTTTTTTTTTTTAAAACAAAAAAAAGAAAAAAGACGTGCCGTGTTTTTTTTTTTTTTTTATTTATTTATAATAAAGTTATCCTTTTACAAAAATAGTTAAAGAAATTATATTTATTTACCAATATTCTAGCGGGGATAAAACCGCCACCACCTATTGCAATCATGAGGTCGGGCTTAAATTCTTCATTAATTTGGTAACGCTCAACTGCATCTTTTATGAGCTGGTGAACTTGGTTATAAGAGATATAAAGTTTGGTGTCAATTGTCATTGTTAGTTATTGAGAGAGAAAAGAAGAATATTTAAAAAAAAAAGGTTTCAGCTTAGATAACAATTTATCCTATATCATGATTGGTTAGATCGAAAATTGATCTTACAAGTATCTGACAAGTTATCAAACAATCAATATTTGCATATCGATATAGAAAGAAATTTTAATTAATGAAATTGCCTTAAAAAATTATAAAGCTTTATAAAATTTAAAAATTTTTTTTTTTTCTTAAAAAGAAAGAAGCATTTATCTTTATCAATATTAAATCAAAAAACTTTCATCCGGTTTTTACCACGGAAAACATTTTTGATAAGAATTTTAAACTCAAATTTCGATATAATTGAATTAAATTTAAATAATTAGTAAAGCATAAACATTTATTTGGGAGATTCCGGCGCGTTAAATCGTTAATTTTTTCAGAGTTGCTTACTGATCAGAGCCGAAAAAAAGGTCCTGATTATATCAGTTTAAAAAGTTCAACTGAATAACAAATGATCTTTGTGAATCCGTCGGAATTCAAAGTAAATATTTTATGTCCTTTAGCTTGATGATGACATGATATTCATTGTTCGGTAAGGATCGTAATTTAAAATTTGACGTCGTTTGCTAAAGGTGCATCTATCATTAATTGAATAATCATTAATTGGAATTCTTCGAAGAGTTGGGGAGAGATCTAAAGAAAGAGATCAATAAATCGGAGTATTTTTCTTCTTGGTTCGTTTAAGAAGAAATCAATTGTAGTATTGTAGTGCGAGTATCAATTCATTTTGATAATTTCAATCACATGAATTAAATAAAAAAGATCTCGCATCATGATTGGTTAAATCAAGGGATCGAAAAGAAAAAAAAAAATTGTTTAAAACAAGGTTTACCCTTTAAAACATTTTGCTTTTAGAAAGATTTATATTGTTTAAAGGATGGTTCGCAAGAGTAAGCTTAATTTGCAAAATTTTTGAGGAAAGTAGTTGTTTAATTTAGAACTTATTTTAATTTATTTATTTTTTATTTTCCAAATTAATTTGTAGAGACCCAAAGCAAGCGCACGACATGCGCACAACGTTACAAAATTCAGAGAAAGGTTAATGAACATAAAAGGAAAGAAAAGAAAGAAGCAAGAAAGAATCCTAAATCCCGTAGTATGTAACATATTATATTATATTAATTTTATTAAATCAAAGCTTTGCTTGTAAAACACGCGGTTTTTGACAATTTACTAAGGAAGTTTTTGACGTGTTGAATTCTTTTTTTTTAAAAAAACAAAAAAAAAAAATTTTTTTATTGAACAGAACTTAAGAAAGATCCTGGTATACCGAATTTGTATCCGTTTAAAGATCAACTCTTGAATAAAATCGAACAGCAGAAAATAAAAGTATGAAAGATCAAATTCAATCTACAATATTTTTAACCTGTCTTAACCTTATTTATCTATTGAAATTAAAAGTATATCTTTATAAAATATGCCTTTTAGCTTGAAGATGAAAAACAACGACAAGCGAGTGCACGAAATTCATTGTTCGATAAGAATCGAAATTTAAATTTTACGTCGCTTGCTAAAGATGTATCTAACCGCAATATAGTTTTTGATAATGATCATAATTCTGAGGATGAAGAGGACGGAGTAATAGCATCTGTAGATGCGGCCGCTGTTGGACAGAAAGATAACTCTCGCAAAGCATATTATAAAGAATTTCGTAAAGTTCTTGAGACAGCTGATGTGATTTTGGAGATATTAGATGCTCGCGATCCTTTGGGCTGCAGAACTAAACAAGTTGAAAAGATGATAACAGAAAGTGGATCTACCAAAAGAATCATTTTGGTGTTGAATAAAATCGGTAATATCCAGAGTTCAGTTATAAGTAAAATGTTGTAATATTACTCGTTTATTTTAAAGAATGATAAATAATCGTTCTAAATTTTAGATCTTGTTCCCAGAGAAAATATAACCCAATGGCTTATATATCTCCGTAAAGAATTTCCAACAGTTGCTTTTAAATCCTCCACTCAATCACAACGAAAGAATCTCGGACATTCTTCTTCATCGGTGTCTACCGCATCAAATAATATAATAAAACACAGCAATGAATGTTTAGGTGCTGACACACTTATTACGCTTCTTAAAAATTACTCTCGAAGTTTGAATATAAAAACTTCAATTACTGTTGGAGTAATCGGTTTTCCAAATGTCGGAAAATCCTCTGTTATTAATTCCTTAAAACGGTCCAAGGTTTGTGGTGTAGGTGCCTCGCCAGGGTTAACAAAGTCTGCACAAGAGATTCACTTGGACAAGAATATAAAGTTATTGGATTGTCCTGGGATTGTATTTACTCGTAATCAGTGGGGTGACGGGCATGCGGAAATTTTGTTAAGAAATTGTATCAAAGTCGAACTATTAGATGACCCTATTCCACCTGGTATATTTTATTTTTGATTTTTGATTTTTGATTTTTTTAAACTTTATTCTTTTAAACAATTGAATAATCATTCACTCACTTTGCAACTTTCCTTTATTTATTAATTTTTTTTCTTTTTGGTAGTTGAACTAATCGTTTCTCGTTGTAAACCTGAACAACTAATGAACAGATATAGTGTTCCAATGTTCAGGCATACTAACGAATTCCTTTTACATCTAGCCCGCCAAAGGGGCAAATTAAGACGTGGTGGCATCCCTGATCTTGATTCTGCGGCAAAGATAGTTTTGCACGATTGGAATTCTGGCAAGATACCATATTATACTGTACCACCAACAGCTGCAAAAGATAACGTGATTCTTGATAGTACGATCGTTTCAACATGGAGTAAAGAGTTCAACTTGGACGAGGTGTGCAATGAGAGTGAAGATCAAACTATTCTTGATAGTGTGAAGACTAAGAATGATTTTGGAAGTTCTGCTATTGTGACGGTATGTGTTGTAATTGTTGTAATTCAACTTTAATAAATAATTCGTACCTTTATTTATTATTGGAATTTAAGACCGGAAAGTTTCCGGAAATAGAGATGGATGATTTTATTGACAACGATGACTCTCAAAGGTAAATATTTCATAAGAAGTTTTTTGACTTACGTTCTACTCTCGATATACCAAAATCCGATCATTAAAATTTGTAATCAAAAAATAATGGTAAGCTAGTCTTCATTTACATATGACTATATAAAATATTATATCATTGTATTTAATTTATTATTTCTTATAAAAATAGGGAAGCAAAGGATATAGTTACAGTTTATAATATAACTTTATATGAGGTTATGAACCTTTATCGGGGTTGGGTTTATCGAGAGAATATGTGCAGTTCATTTTTAACCGTCACATTCCGAAATTTATGATTACTTAATACATGCTGCTGTTACTGACGATCTTAACTAATTTGTTAAGATCATCATGCGATTTCATAAAACATTAAAAATTTTTAAGGATATTAAATGTAAAAGGAATTCTTTATGACGGTTATAGGTGAAATGCACCATAAAAATATTATCATTTTTATTAATATAGTTTTTACAACAGCGATGAAGCTCCAGAAGCAATTCCAATGGAAGTTGAAGAAAAATCAACGGAGCTTGTTGTGCCTCAAATGAAGCCCAAGACAGTTACTTTTGCTAACCCCCCTCAGCAGATTTTCTCAAAATTAGAGTTAGAACTTAATCCGCAAGTGAATAAAAATAAAAAAAAAGAGTCTAAAAAGGCGAAGAAAGCGTCTAAAAAGAAGGATCAAATGAAATCTGACGATTCGATTCACATGGAAGATGTAGTTAAACAGGACGATGGATCAAATCATCACACACAAGATATGGGAAAAACCAAAAATGAAGAAGATCGTTATGATTTTTCCGAATTTTTTGGAAAATTATCCTAGTAAGTCTTTAAGCAATGATTTATTTATTTGATATTATCATAAATAAATATACATTATAAATTATTTATTTCTAGATATTTGTCTGTTACATATTTAACAACTATAAAATGGATGGTAAATCAGTTAATCGAACTTAAATATAAATTAATATATTTAATTTTTTATGTGATATGTTTGAGATGACAATAAAATAATACATTCGATCACAGAATTAGAAATTCTTGAATAATTTATAATAAAAATTACAAAAAAAGGCAATTATAATGAAATGAGTAATATAATCTCCCTTTTCGGGAAATTCGCTGTTTATGAAATAATTTTGGATACATAATTCTCGTAATTCTGCTAGGAATTATATCATTTACAATTCTAAATTATAGAATGTAAATTTTTTGAGCAACCTTAATTCCCTTTTCTCACTTCACAGCATATGGTGGCAAATCTGACATATCAAAACCATTAAAAGTTCCTATACGCAAAATATGGGCAAAAAGTCGAAGGATAAAAAAACTCATAAACATAAACATAAACGTTCGCATAGAGATTCTTCTCAAAGTGGTAAGAAATTGTTGTTCCGTTCCTTAAAATTAAAGATTTTTACGCGAAGTTATAAGACTTATGAAATGGTTATACATAAATTACCTCGCGTACACCGTAGATTCGTCTGAACAACAGAGAGAGTTTCTGGCAGTAAGCTTTCATTAAGTTTAGACATATAACTATTTAATTATGATAGTTTATAATATTTTTTTTTTTTTTTTTTTTTAAAAAAAAAAAAAAGAATACTTTCGTCAAAATAGTTAACTTTTTCTTTTTACTTATACAAATTGGTTGTAGCTAATTTTCTTTTATACTAATTAAAAAATTATCGATTACTTTCGTTTCTTTAGAACGCCTTAGTAACGAACAAACAATAAATGAACAGCCACGACTCGAGCAACCTCGTACGAGAATTAGACTTTCATACAGACGAACTGATGACGATGACAATCCGAGGGTGGAAAGTAGTTCTCAAGTGCAAGATAATAACGAGGAGGAAGATCTTGTCGATGATCAAATGAATGTAAATGTAGAGGATAACGAAATTGCCTCTGCTTCGAGAGAAACCCCTCGAAGAACGATATTGAGATTGAAATTTAATCCAGATTCATCATCAAAAAAGAATAAAAAGCGTAAGCATAAACATAAACGCCGCTCCGAAGTTATTGAGGCTTCGTCATCGCATTCTCATGAAAAAGTCAACAAGGGAAAACGTAAAGCACGGGATCTTATTGAAGGTTCAAATCTTGAAGATTCTGATCGAAAACAAAGTGATAAAGGTGATGATATCGTATCAACCCATTCTCGAAAGAAGGTCAAACATCAAAGGAACATTGACGTGAATGAAATTGTTGCTGCCGGTGAAAATGTAAACACACAATCGTCGCTGAATTATCAGTCAAAGCAAGTTTCACCTAATGTTGTAGATGTAGAAGATTCCTTGACTGACGTAAATCTATCAGGTGGAGTTAATACGGATACTTCAAAGGCGGAGAACGTTACCATTTCTTTTAATAAGGAAATATCAAAAGTAATACAAGATATTAAGAATAAAGAGGAGAATGAGAAATCATCAACTCATGATTTATCTAATCAAAAACAATTAAGTGGTGAAGGTACAAAGAATCAATTAAAGAGGGTCGCCGGTAAGAAACCCCTCGAACATATAGTAGAAGCCGGTCCTTCAATTTATGCGCAAGATCGCAAAGAAGTTTCCGGTATAACATCATCTTATCAACTTAGAGAAAAGCGTTCATATCCACCTAGTTTTAAAGATGTTAATAAACCGGATGAATCACGTCCCTCAAAAGTTCACAAAGTCTCTTTGAAGACCGTTCAGTCATTTCAAGAAGGTGCTGGTGTTATTACGTCACCTAAAAGTTCCGAAATCCACACATCACAGCAAACTAAGTTCGCTACAACTAAATGTCATGATATCTCCGAAGATGTTAATGGCAAGTCGACAATCAAAGATGTTACTACATCACCTTCTACCAAAGCCGGGCCTGTACGTAAGCTGGGAAGGCCTCCAAAATCACTACAAGAGGCTCGTAACAATATTCAACGTAATTGGACATGGCAGAAAAAGAAGAAGGATCTCAAGACAATCTTGAATAAGTTATTGGACTCTTTCGAAAAGTAAGCACCGATTAATCATATCGATCTTTGACCGATATGACCCCTTCCAATAATTAATTCATTATGACTATTCTGCACAATTTTAAATATTATATTTAAAGGAAAGATGCGTATGGTTTCTTTTTGGAACCTGTTGATACAAGCATCGTGACTGATTATTCGACCATTATCACAAATCCTATGGACCTCGGAACGATGCGTAAGAAGGTGGCAAATAATGAATATACAACCATTGATACATTCAAGGTTGGCGATACAATCTTATATCAGGAACATGAGTACATTTTTAACATCTTAACATTAATTGATATTTTAACGAATTCGTTAGGACGATCTTGCAATTATTTGTAATAATTGCAAGACATATAATGCTCCAGAAACTTTATATTATAAAAGTGCCGAAAAACTTTGGGCTTTTGGCGAAAAATCTATTGAACGAGAAAGAGATAGTATTCTATTAGAAGAAGAAAAGGCAAAAGCATTGGAAGAAATTATTGATATTGAATATGGAGGCAAGAAGGTAGGGTTTTCAGATAATCCACATCACATTCTTAAGTTCGTTACCATGATTTGATTACTAATTTATATTGTCAAATAGTCTAATATTAACGTTGGCAACAATGCTTCTAGCAGAGGTTAGTTCGCTTCTATTATCCTTTATGATGACTTTCAAACATATAAATTTTGCTAAATGTATAAACATAAATTATTCATAGGCTCCTCCGTTTCTTCAAGGCCCATGAGACAACCTAGAAGAACGAAGCGAGGAGATCCGCGCAAACAATTTGCACAGGATGGTTCAGTTTTGCCTTGTAATAAAATAAAATTTCTTTTATGTATTTGTTTATTCTTATTTACTATTGCACTTTCATAACCGTTCTAACATGCAAATTTGTAGTTGGAAATCCTGGAGAGCTTTTGCCAAAAGCACGACCCTTTGGCGAGACACCATTACTTACAGTTATATCATCAAAAGCCCAACGTCCAGGTAAGATGTTTAGATTTTTAGTTAATAATATTAAGCTCTTTTTTTTTTTTTTTTTTGAAGGATCAATCTGATAATTATTCTATCAATTTTAAATAATTTAGCACGATTTGAAGATTATGGTCCATTCGCGACGTTAGGAATGGACGCGCCATATTATTCACCATCCGAAAAAGAATATTTCTATAATATATATGGTGATGAAAGGGGATACGCTTATTCTCAAAGCATAAAGAACTTTGTCAAAGATATGGGTGATGAAATGAACTCGCAGGTTGACAACTTCCTTAACAAATTGACTCGAGGTGCATACAGTGTCGACCAACAAATTGCTAACATGGAGACAGAACCTATTGATACGTCCGCTGTCTTGGACACCGAATTTGGCCCGGTTAATGTGGGTAACGAACTCGGCCAAATTCGGCGCCTCCCTGAACTTAGAAAACAAAGAGCAGAGTTGGAAATGTGGCAAAACGAAAAAATCGATCTAGACTTTCTAGTAAGCGATCAGGAAGCCAGTTCCATGTTGGCCACTCTCGGAGACACCAGTTTCCAAGAAATGTTGGATCTCAATGCCAAGTCATTGGCCGAGTTAATCGCGGTAAAGAATAACGAAAATGCTGTTGCTCATCAAGGGACACAGAAACAGCTTGGTATTTTATCATATGAATTTCTCGATCTTAATCTTATCATGATGTCATCGTTAAATATTAATGTAATCTTTCTTGTCATAACTTAGTCGACGATGTGCAACATCGTCTGTTCCAACTTGCTCAGCACGCGCCTAGGAGCGAGATTAAATCGCGTGCAATATCTCCTATGCAATCATACGTAATGCCGGTTCCCGTGGTCGGTTCACAGGCGACAAAAACACAGATACCGAAACATTCTACGTCGGGTGTGGAACAAAACGATCCAATCAGTGCATTAGCGCCGTCCTTGCCCGAATTTCTTGCTATAAGTGGAAAAGGTCGTACTAAGCCGTGCAATTATAATCCTGGTATTATATAAATATATATCTTTTTTAGAACTTTAATAGTAGTTGCTAAAAATAGTTATATGGTCTAATTTATTCTACTATTAGCCGGAAAGTGTGCCAATTGTCAGACTACCGATACTCCCGGATGGCGAGCGGGAGAAACTTCCGATCAAAAATTGTGTAATGGTAAGCTTGATATTTTTTTCTTTTCTCTTGATGAATTGGTTTTAAACTAATATAAATTATTATATTTTAGCATGCGGATTGTATTACGCAAAAAACAAATCTCACAGACCTCCAAACCTGTGGGCTACTTCATCGCGTTGAATTTTCTTTTTTTTTTTTTTTATAAAGAAAAAAAGATACAAATATCTGTTTGGGTGGGTTTAACGCGTGTCTTTTTCCTGTAAAATATACATTCACAAACTTTTTTTTAAAATGCAAAAATCATTGTATTAAGCTTATCATAATAACCATAATAATAAATGTATGATGTGATTTTCCGGATTTTTTGTAAAGGCGAATTCGCAATATCATTATAAAGTTGATGGGAGCGTTACTTGCATATTTAATATGCATTATGCACAGTTTTACGCAAAGACCTAATTTTCAAAAATGTTAAAACCGGTACAGATGTGATACACAGATGTTTATATGGCACGAGGTTTCACTTGTTCGGAAAGAAAGTTGATTATAAAAGTCTATTTGTTTCCTGTCGTGCGACATTGAATGAATTACATATGTGGTAATTTAGAATCATTTGAAGTCAAATTTCTTTTAACCGAGAGTTGATAGAAAAACACAATTATTCCGAATAAGCGATGATGGAAACCGATGCTGGCTCCAAGAATTGGTTAAAGGAGAGGGCTGCTATATGTAAGTTTTTCAACCTTTGAAAAGATGCTGCCCTCTTCCTTTGCCAAGCTTTTGGCTCGTTATACACTTTTCGAGATAAAAAAAAACCGCGCGAATTTTATTGCATTAACTTCTAATTCTCGATTAAAAAAAAAAAAAAAATTTTACCAGCTGCCGCTCATAGACGTCAGAAAACCGACCCTGCTGTGGCACGTCTTATCGAAAAAGCCGATCAATTACATAAAGAACGTACGCAGAAACGCTTACATGAAACGGTCGAAGAAGATGAGGTTAAAGATGAAGTTCCGGAGCCTGTTGCGAATAATGAAGGTATAGACTGTCGTACGAATGTAAAAAGTTCGTTTCGCCGCAGTGTATTATTTTCATCCCCACTAAATTATTCGTCGACGCCAGCTGAGGACGAAGAACTAGAAGATATTGATGCAATTGTAAATGTACCCCCACCTAAAGAGATAGTCGTTAAAGGTAAGACAACCATTGAATGTTATGTAGATAGAATACCTTGTACGACAATTGATGAATATCTTGTTAAAATAGTCTCCCAGAAATCTGATGAAGATACAATCGCATCAAATCATAGTAATGAGGATGTATACCGTTCGTTTGTCGAATCCGTCCTTGAGCAGGGGTTAACAACCGAATCTTCCTTGGAGTTATCGTTTGATCTAAAACCTGAAGACATACAAATCAAAGAAGAGGAAGACGAAGAGGAGGAAGAGGAGGAAGAGGAGGAAGAGGAGATGAAAGAATTGGAAAAAGCGGAGAAAGCGGAGAAAGCGGAGAAAGCGGAAGAGGAAGAATTTCAAGAGGGTATGATCAAACTGAACAATGATATGGGAAGGCCTAATATGTAATTATGACAATTATTCAATTTGACAAGAATGATTTCGATCGACCTTATCTTGGTTACTTTTTGATAGAACAAGCAAATGAAGATGGAGCTTATAATGCAGAAGAAAAAATACAAGAGGAATCAAAGAATACAAATTCGGAGCTTAATCCTCATGAAGAAATTAAAGATGACATAAAAGAACAAGGTAAAACTTAAACTTTTCCCCGATGAATTCACTTTTACAATCCATGAATTTTTAGCGAATTGAATCTTTCAAATTTTTAGTGGATGATAAATCAAGCAAAAAAAAAGAACCAAAATTAACAGAAGTTGAATTAGATTCAAAACATGATGACTGGTAAAAATTATTTCTTTATTTCTTTATTCAATTATTGTAATGTTAGTACGAACTTTAACAAATTTATGCTTTATATAGAACGTCGTGTCGTTTACTATGTATTTTATTATTTTGATCGCCGATTTCTGAATGGTTATACTCGGTCTATATCTTATTATTTCATTTATTAATTAGTATAATGATATTTATTTATTACTACATATGTTTGAAGGTAACGACTTATTTCTTTAAAAATGATGATATATTTCGAAATAATGATAAATTGGAATTCTTTAATCAAAAAAAAAAAAAAAAAAAAAAAAATTTTTTGTATAGCAATTTATTTCACTATAAATATAAAAATTAAAATTTTGGATGGCATTTCATTTCCATTTATAAAAGTGTATATTATTAATTATGTAATGTGTTGAATGATTGGCCACCACTGAGATCACGCTTAAATACTGCGCAATCAACTATAAAATCAAAAAAATCATTCTGTAATAATCAAATATATCGATTTCGTAAATTACTTCATAAGCATAACGAGAAAGCTCAAAAAAAAAGGGACTTATGAAGCATACACATACCTATGAATAGACAACAATTATGTCACTCATTATATGAGTACCAAGTACGAACCAGTCGAAGAAAATAGAACGAATAGTAATAATATTTATGATTAAATTAAAAAATTTTTTTTTATATATAGAATCGAAAAATTATTCATTTACCGAACAATTTACTATGCTTACAAGAGTTCTATATAACCAGTGTGATAATTTAGGGCTTGATCGAGAAAACAGATCCACGTTTTACAAGGTCCTTTTGATAAATTAGTAAAGGCATTGATACTTAACAGATCTGCACATAATAAAGTTGAAGCAAGAAAAACCATTGAGAGTTTATATTATATAATGGCTGGAATGATTTTAAGTTAGAAGTTGGACTTTACTTATCAGCATCAGGGGCAACACGTACTGCAATTGATACAATGAATCTCTGCTTGTTATACAACAATTAATAACTTCAAACGAAAGCTTTCAAACGAACATCGTCGTTACTTCGTCGCTGTTATTCTCGAAAAATTGGGATGTTCTCAACAACACATGGGCAACAAACTTTGTGAGAGAGCGGGAGTGCTGAAGCTGGATTTACGCGAAAAGGTGCATTTTTTTTATTTTGCAAAGGGAGGGTAACTCCTAGTTGAACCGCAATTTGCGCATTGACTTAGGAGAATTACTGAATGTGACGGCTTGGTAACCACTCCAAGAACTCTATTTCAGGCACCCTATCTTTGTTGTTGGTAAAGGTCTGTTTGCTCTGGAGGAGAAGCAAACTATATACCTTCCTTTATCACTAAATGAAAAGTCATCATACTGCTAACAATACTCTACTTGCAATAGGTCAGGTTAGAATGCTCTCGGGATGCTAAAGATTAGAAAGTTATTGGGAAGGAGTGTTCCAAGAATGTAAATTAGTAAGTAAATTAATGTAATGCAATTCCATTTATATAATTTTACATTTCATTAACAACATATTGTTTCAGAGACGAGAGATTTCTACACTTTAAGAAGAAAAGGAGCATCACCTCCAAATAATTTCTGAACTAGACAAAGAGATAAAAATAAAAAATAGCAGAATCGCAGAACTCACAAATAGATGCAATGTGGAGGAGAGTTCGTCCAATGACAAGTTTAAATTGGTTCTACCTCCTGATTTGTTAAAATCAAGAGATTTTAATTTAAGTTTTGACGAAGGTGAAGCTTCGGGATCAGGATATTTTGACAAAGAAGGCAAAGAAGATAATGATTTAAATTTTTACGGTTCTGACGAGGGTGAAGCTCTGAAATCAAGAGATTTCAACAAGGAAAACGATTTAAATTTTTACGAAGGTAAAGAAGATAGCAATGACAAAGAAAGTGAAGACTTTATAAATGATAATAGCTACGATGATCGTAATGAATCCAACGCTAATGAAAGAAGGTGAAGAAAAGCATCCCTTTCACCTGAAGTTAATGAAAGGAGGAGAAGGAGATCATCCCCATCTCCAAGTAGAGATTTTAATCTCCGTACAAAAAAAAGAATTAATTATAATTATGGTCCTTCGCCCAAAAGGCGTCGTAGAAACAATTCTGTAAGTGTTTTATCTTAAATTTGCACATACTTATTCAATATAAGTGCTAATCGTATTTATAGGTTTTACGAACGTCTCTACCAATATCATCGCCTCAATCTTATTCTTTACCATCTCCTTCGCCTATAAGAAGAGATGTTTAAAATGTCCACTTCATTGTAAAGGAAAGGAGGTTGCTTTCTAACTTATATAGTCTGTAAACAAATATTTATCTCTTTAATTATATGTATTTTTCTTACTCTCTAGCTACAAACTATTTTTATATCATAATAAAGTTTCGCTTTAATTCGCAACTATATGAGTAAGATATTGCTTATATTCACCAAAATTTTATCACGTAATTTTTATTTTATTATACGAATTATAAATATACAGCATCATAAAGTATTTTTTTTTATCTCGACTAATACAAAATCCTAGTGCAGATAATAAGTTGATTTTTTATTTTTCACATTCCATCTCGACTTCAACACGATTCAAATTCTGTGTAATTTCTTCTCGATTATGAACATTGTTCATGTTTTTTGCATGACATAATATTTTTCAAGAGTATATCTCTCTAATTTCAACCAAAGACTATAATAACATGTATTTGATGATGAATTTGATTAACTCAGTCAGTGAGAAAAACGAATGAAGTAGTTGCTTAACCAGATAGGGCAGATGATGATAATGATTCTAATCGTGACATTGATTCTGAAGAGGAGATGTCAGACGATTCAGACGATAATAGATATAATGGATATGGTGAATATAATAAATATAGTGAACGTGATAGAGGTTACCATTATCATGACGAAAGATATAAAAGAAAAACCTCCCTAATGATGAGTCCTATTATCTCTCCAGTAACCGTCTAGGAAAATTATTGGATGAATTGCATATTCGCATAGTCTTTCTTTTTTTTCGAATCACGTGGGTAAAGAGACTGCGGTATTCTAAACCTGATCACCTGAAATGCGCAGAAGATATTCAGTAAAAAATTTTGCCGAAGTATAGGGGTTGTGCGACATGTGAATCGCATATATATTCATATGATTTTTTTTGACTTTATTTTTGTATCATGTCTCCAGACACGCTACTATCATACTGACAAACCAATATTTGGGTATAGCTATTTTTTTCAGTAATCATTATTTCGCATATAGGGTTTGAAAATATCTATGCTAATCATGAAGTCATTTTTATCGATTTGCAAAGGATTAACAAATGACGAAATGCAGTGCGTAATTGCTGGTGAAAATCTGAGAAATGTTTTCTCCTGTGAAATTTACAAGTGATATAAAAAGGCATTTTTTACTTCGCATTTCACTTGTTAATACGTCTTAAAGATCAGGAATAGCGGGATGTCTTCTCTCCCTAACCTTTGAAATCTTGCTTATAGCATTCTTAAAAATCTTAGAGACGAAATTGTTAATGGTAAAGAATTTGCTGAACTTAGAAAATGCTCACAATGTGATAAAGAGATCCTTTCTCTTAAGAGATATATTGAGAAAAATTTTCTACTTACGCAAAAAAATAAATGTTTTTTTCCTGGTTGCACTACAACTGTTGAGACCGTAATCTCTGAACAAAGATTTTTTGTATCGTCTCATTTAAGTACTTCATCAATAGTTAGGAGAATGAGCAACTAACTTCAGATTAATTCGCCAGTAATCCAAGAAGAGGTGTCAAACCAACAAATGGACGTAAACGTAAATGGAGAAGAAGAAATGTCAGAGGAAAATAATGATGGTGAAGAAGTAGAAATGATTCCTTTGAGATTAACTCAACCTGAGCAATCTACCTCTATTTCCTCAAGCAGTAAAGGTAAAAAATGTATTAAGGAATCATTCACATCTATTAAAAAATCATTTAGCAAAAAAGCGAAAAAAACTGGTGGGAAGAAGAAGGTATTAAATACGCTAAAATAACTTATCAAAGAATTATTGACTAATAATTCTGGTAGGAGCTTGGAAGAAATAAATAAAAGCGTAAGTAGCTTTTTACAACTCTCTGAGAAGATTGATCATGCTGAAACTAAAAACGAAAAAGCATTTTGAGATCTTATTTTCAGTTATTTTAATTTTAGAAAGCTGTATTTAAATGATATAAGGAATTAATACCCGAGTTTGGCAAGGATGGATCTGAAGCAATAGTTAAAAAGGAGGTTAGAGTGACGATTCCAGAGCAAACAGACCTTTACCAACAACAAAGATAGGGTGCCTGAAATAGAGTTCTTGGAGTGGTTACCAAGCCGT